>BSBK01001833.1:375000-376161 GCA_027943335.1 Chamaecyparis obtusa | reverse complement strand
AAGATCAAAGAAGAGAAGATGAAATGGATGAAATATGTAGAAGAACTACGCATGATGCCTGATTGCTAGGTTTTTCATCATGGTACTTATCCAAGGTGCCACAAGGGAGTGGTTTTTCACCATAGGATGAATTTATTTCTCTTTACTTTTGCTACCAAGGTGCTTGTTTCTAGGTTTTTACCAAGGCACATTTTCAATTTTTTTCATTTTTTTTCATTTCTCTTTTTTGGAAGAAGGTAAGAGTTTTTATATAATGCTCCTTGAAAGGATAAACCATGATATGCCAAGGATTCAAAATGATATGCTCAAAGATGTTGATAGGGAAAGGGAGATGGAAGAGAAAAATGGAGGATAAGGTTTTATGTAAAGCGAGTGAGGTTGGAAGATAGGAGGAATAGGCAAAATGAGGAAAAAGGATACAAGGTAGAAGGATAAATGAATGGAAGGATTGTGAAAGGGTAGATGGAAAGGAAGGGAAAGATCAATATCGACACACACCTTGGAGGGTGACAAGAGGATGGAGGAAATGTGAATGAAGGAATATGTGAAGAAATGTGGCGAATGGATAGCAGAGGTTGTGGTTTAGGGCGCATGGAATGGAAGAATGTTTTTGGAAGAAGATGAAGTGGAAGCCTTTGGAAGCTTGAATGTCAAATTCACTTTTTGCTCAACACCAGACTCTTCAAGAGAGATTTTTGGAATCCATATAGTTGTAGGCTTTTTCATTTCTTTTTGATGATCTAGAGAGAATATCTTTAATGATGGATTTTTGGAACCCATACTTGTCTTGTAGTTTTTTTTCTTAGATATCTCTTTTGACTTTATGCCTCCATGTTGTTTAGAGGAGACATGGTGATCTTCTTTTTTTTGATGGATTCTTGTATTGGGGTATGTGCACAAAGATGCGGGTACCAAAAAGGGGGTTTAAGATGCCACTTTTTTCCTGAAATTAGCAAACTCTGAATTTTCAATAACAAATTGAAGATAGTTTGACTCAAAAATTTCATAACCACAACAAGAACAAGAGTCTGTAGTACTTTGAATCTAGTTTCTAAACTACTAATTTATTTGAAAAATGGTGAAGATTAAGGGCTTCAACTAGGGGGAGCACAAAAAGTGGTACTATTTTGTTGTGAAAAAAAATAACATAGCGCCTGTTGT
>BSBK01001833.1:220000-370000 GCA_027943335.1 Chamaecyparis obtusa | reverse complement strand
CCAAAAAGGGCGTACACCCTATTTGGTGCACGCCCTTTGTAGAAAGCCCAAAAATGGCAAAAAAACCCAAGAATCCCATGAAGGAGGCCCACTTTTACTGTATTTCTATTCTGGAACACGCAGTTTGCACAACAAATATTCACTTTCATGGGTGTTGGAGGTCAAAAAGAAGACTATTTTATCAACTTGGACCACCTTTTGTTGCAAGGTCAACATTGTGGTGCAAAAAAACAAACCTTTATTTAGCAAATTTGACATATTTCAAGGTAAGTTTTGTTTGTTCTTGCATGCCAAAATGTGAATAAATCCTTTTTTATTTTATTTCATATTATATGGACTTGTGGAAAGCATACATAGACATGTATTGGACTATAGTTGTATTATAATTTGATATATATAACATTGTAAATACTTTTATATTATGTTATGACTTATTATAATAGATTGATTAAAAAAAACCATAATTGTTGTATTAGATTGATATTTTATAATGTGTAAATTTTAATGAATTTCAATGTATATATAGATCTTATTCATCATGCCGATAAAATGACCTAAGATTCAAACATGCGAAGAGCATGAAATAGAGAAAGAGAAGAAAAGAGAAAGAATGAGACAACTTCGCGAACAACGACAATTGGAGCCCATACAAGAAGAATTACCTAATAGGAGAGAATTGGAATTGGAAACACAAAGGAACCGAATGAGAAAGTTGCATGCAACAAGACAATTGAATTATGAAAGGGTGAGTATATCATCTATTGGATCGCAAGTTGAAGGGATGCCATCATCTAATGTTGGAGGTGCACATGAATTATCTAATGTTGAAGACATTGCACACTCTACACCTCAAAGTGTAGCCACACCATCGTATTATGTTCAAGGCACACCATTAGCTACATCCGAAGGAATAGACACATCATTGCATCATTGTGAAGGCACCCTCATTTCCCAACTTCTGAAGGTGTAGGAATCACACCATTGCATCGTGTTGAAGAAAACACCATATTCATCTCAAGTCGGTGAAGGTCCATCTTCCACATCTCAATTTGAAGGCACATCATCTTCGGGTTGAAGGTATGCAATTCATCCCTAACATTGTTGACGTTCCCAATGTTGAGCCTACACAACAATTGAGAACACCTCCTAGAGTTTTGCATAGAAAGCCTAAATATTTGATTGATATTGACACTAATATTTTGAAACTAATGCCGTGACCAAGATTCCCAAGCGCACTTGTCAAAGATATACTAACCGAATTGTGTATGAATATGCAATGCATACACATAGAGCATGATGGTTTGGATACACAATTCAAGTTATGCAAGGACACTTTTTTGATTGATACAATTGTTTCAGTTGTGGACTTTGCTGAAAACTACACTTTGCAACCACAAAATGAGGTACAATCACAGTATTACAACTCTCAACAGGTTGCTATATTTGTTCATATAGCATACTTG
Source organism: Chamaecyparis obtusa (assembly GCA_027943335.1). Lineage (NCBI taxonomy): Eukaryota > Viridiplantae > Streptophyta > Pinopsida > Cupressales > Cupressaceae > Chamaecyparis > Chamaecyparis obtusa. The sequence goes on along the minus strand of BSBK01001833.1, from coordinate 368,537 downwards.
CATGCACCTGATAGTACGGAGGAAAATAGGAAGATATTGAGGGAGTACCATTTTTATATGAGCGATGATCGCTCACATTCTATAGAGTTTGTACACGGTTGCTTTAGTTTGTTTTAACGGTGATTTGGGCAAATAGGAGCATACCATATCGTCGACACATCATATGGTCAGATAATTGTACATCCCAATTCAAGAATTCTCGTATGTTTTTATTGGTTGAGCAGGATGCACAAGAACACTGATATTCAATATATGTGGAATTTCACTGAGGCAGGGCCATGGAAAGGGAGAGCATGATGGTGCGAGAGCATGTATAAAAAGAGCTTTAGCATGTGAAGAATTAAAGTATGAGGGGGGAGAAAACTTATCAAATGCAAGATGTATTGTCAACTGGTGTAATGCCACAATGGGCCCAGGTAAGGAAGGTGAGTCAACAGTTCATAGATTTTTTTGGTTGATTGACGAAACTAACATTGCACCATATGAGGATTGTTGTACAGTAACATGATCAAGTGAGCTACACTCTTTTAGAAGTTGTAATGCAGGTTACATGCGGATGGGTATACACATGACATATGGCATGCTTTTGTTCATCTTGTGCAAAGGAGAATTGGGATGAGTGCGAGTCAAAGGAATGGGTTGATGAATGGTCTATAAGACCTTTGAGCCCACTTCACTCCTATCGTCCACCAACAGCATTGCAAATAGGGGACATGGAAACATCTATTGACTTTGGACCGTTTTGTCAGATATAGTACAACCAGATAAATTGTCCAATTATATAGTTTTGTCTAAACTATTTTGGATATTAATGTACTGAAGTATGTCTACGTTGTTGCAGGTCATGTTTTTTGCAGTTATTGCACCTGAATACAATGACGAAGGGACAGATTATTATTTATGTCATTGTGTTGAGGCCAAAAAGAAATTGGATGTTGCAGTTGTAGATGGCGAAGGATTACAATACCCTATAGGAGCGGTTGTTGTAACAGGAACATGGCTTAGACGATATGGTATGAAGAACTCTAAGTTGTGGTTGTTCAAGGACTGGGAGACACACAGGAAGATTCTACATTATTCAAACCTTGTTGTTGCTTTGAATGTTACTTTGATTAGATATGGGGGCAAGCCAGTGAAAAGAACTCTTTGGAAGGTTCCTGAGTCAGAGCATGAGGCAATACTTAACACACCTAAAGGTTAAAGGCAGATCCAGCTGGTTCAATGGACTAAATCGGGCTGTACTAAAATGTTGTAATATGTGTTCAACTATACTATTTGTTTCTCTGACAAAGTTAGCTTCTATGGTACATACCCCATGTGTATAGAGGGAAGTTTGTAATTGTAATGATAATGCAACGCTGCATATTTTTTTGGGGCAATGCCGAAGGTTTTCTCCACTCAGCTCTTTCCTACCAGCCGCCTTTATTGAGCTGAGTTGTAAACATGTTTCATAATATTAATAAAAAAACATGTTAGATCTAGATATAAAAACTTGGTCAAATCTCCTCAAAACATGTTAGATCAGATATAACAAGACCATATACAATCATTTCCAATCCAAATGAACTCACAAAAAGAAAAATAAACTTAAAATTTGCATCCAAAAATAAAGGGTTTTCCTTCAATTTCTTGCAACATTGCCAAAATGGTCACTTTACAAAGAAACTATATAAAATTCAAAGAAATTATCCACTGCTTAAGATCTGAAAAGCAAGTTTTTTATCATATCAAAACATTTTCCAAAGTTTGATCCACCCATCAAGAGTAAAAACCCACAAAACTTGCAAGATGACTCCTTGAGCAACATTGCCAAAAATGGTCACACTTACAAAGCAACTATACAAAATTTGGAAAGAATTTTTTGCTGCTTAAGATCTTAAAAGTAAGTTTTCAACATATAAACGCAATCCCCAAAATTTGAACTACCCATCATTTTGAACTACCCATCATGAGCAAAACCCATCAAACTTGCAAGATGTCACTTTAGACAACTATGTCAAAATATGCCATTTTACAAAGCAACTATGTCGAACTGTGCCTCGCGCACTCAAAACCGTCACTTTCGTTAAGTCCGGGTGGCCAGGTAACGGCCAAGGACCAACTTGTTCTGGTCACCCAGTCCTTGGAACGTTCCAGAACACACTCGGGGCAAGTGTGCCTTACGGTGCCCAAAGCATGAAAAACAATGGGGCATGGAAACTTCTTGAAGTCATAAATGATTATAAGCACCCTACTACACGGTACAACTCTTTGATTTGTACGGACAACAAGCATTTTTTGAAATAAAACTTGGTATTTTTTGAAGGTTTTGGATGATCTTTGGATTTGTAAAGGTCTGATCTTGTGCATAGAGGTTTCCTAAGACATTTCACATAGTTTTCAATTAGTTTTCACTATTTTTGTAAGAGATCTATCTACTGCTCCAAGTTTTTACTCACTTTTCCTCTTGTTTCCACTATGGATTTATGAGATCCATGCATAGTATGACCTTCTAACCCTAGGGGTGGATCCAATAAAATGTATATTGATGACATAACATGAAATAAGGAAGGTACAATGAGTTTTGTTGCAAGAAAGTGGAGGAGAGCTGCCCTATGCATGCTTTGGGTGCACTTGGAAGGTGCAAACCATGACACAGATAGGGATTTGGCTTAAGAAGACCATGTTTTGATGACTGGAACTTGTCAAGGACATCAATAACAAGGTGTGACATGAAGTAATTAGCCTAGTAAGCATTCTAGACCGTACAACCAAGATACCCTAGCCTAGGAGGGTTTATAAGCAACAAATTGGGGCTTTCATGTTTGGAGAGTTGATGAGTCAAAATTGACCATGGATTTCTTCAATTAGACACAAATGATGAACTTTCAGCAATTTTGGAGAGATTTGGAGTTGTTTTGCTAATGGTTGCTTTGTAAAAGTGCTTGATTTTCACTCAAAAACTGTCACAGACCTGGATTTAAGGACTTTGGTCCAAAACAACACACCTTAATTTTTACATAAATTGTGTAAGAGGATAAAGGGTATCTGAAACTACTTTTAATTTTTCAAGTTGTTTGGAACAAATTGGAGAAAATAATTAAAAACTATCTCTGCTGCTCCACAAAGGCAAAATGCACATGACAACAATTTGGCAAAATGCTAATAATGTACTTTCTGATATAATAAGGACTTGAAACTTTTTTGGAATGATTAATACATCATATGAAGCATCTTGGAATGTTTGGAATCATCTATCTGAGTGGTTAAGCACAAATTCATGTTTGACGACATTAAGGTTTTGAAAGTACACTAATAGTGCATAAGCAAACTTGGGTCATTAATGAGTTGTAAAGGGAAAATAATGATGTTGTAGTTAATATGTCTTAATATGTTGCAGTTAACATGGCTTACAAGTGCCAATTCATCATTTAATCAGGAAGTACATTCTTTGGATTATGCTACTTGTAATAGCAGCAACTGTATTTAATTAATTTATCCAACTTTTTCCAAAGAAGTTGCAAAAATAAAAACACATTCAGATACCCTTTTCAGCTTTACACAACATATCCAAAAATAAGTATTGGTTACTTTGTAACAAATTTCTCAAAAACGTGACTGTGACAGTTTTTGAAGGAAAAGGATGCAGTTTAACAAAGCAACTAGTAGCGAAACTCATTCAATCTTCTTGAAACTTGGTGAAATTTCATCATTTACATCTAATTAGACAAATACATGGTCAATTTGGACCTATGCATTCATTTACTATGAAAGCCCCAATTAGGTGCTTGAAAACCCTCTTTGGCTAGGCCATCACCAATGTATAGTCTACACACACTTTTAGGCTAATTCCTCTTGCACACACCTTGTCCCTGATATCAATAAAAAGATTCAATCATAAAAGCATAGGGTCCTTAAGCCCAATCATTGGCTGTGTAAGGGGTGGCACTCTCCCAGTGCACCCAAATCATGCTTTTGGCTGCTCCTTTCCACTTTCCCATGCTTTCCTGCAATAAATATTCTCATAATATTCTTATTCAAGGTTAATAGGCTATGATACATGTTAGTAGATCCATCCTTACAGTTAGGAGTGCATACTAAGGATGGATCATGCTAAAATCACTAGAAATCCAATGCAAAACTGTGTAATATTTTGGAGCAGCAGAGATATCTCTTACAAAAAACAATACAATCTACTTATAAATGATTCAATATACCTTCTAGCACCTTCCTACATCAGATCAAATCATCACCAATCAATAGACCATCAAAAACCTTCAAGAAACTATCATGGATGCTCCTGCTAATCTTGCATATCTTTCGAACCGTGTGTCGCGCACTCAAACCATTGCTTCCGTTGGCTCTGAGTGGCTGGGTAAATGTTGGTGGAGGTCTCCTCTTGCAAGTGGAATCGACAGAACGCTAGCGACCACTGTGGACCGGTGTGTCCCTTAAGATGCCCAAAGCACTGAAATTGGTGAACTTCAAAGGGGTGTATCTCGGAGCCCGTGTGAGGTATCAATGAACCATCAACTGCCATAGGATGAAATCATTGAGGTCTACAAAAACCTCTCTCAATTTCTTTAGATCCCTCTCCGTTTGAAAATGGTAGCCCGGTCTTGGGTGATGCAAATAGAGGCAGTGAGGGCCAGTTGAAAGTGCTAATCTTGCATATCTTTCGAACCGTGTGTCGTGCACTTGAACCGTCGATTCTGTTAGCTCCGTATGGCCAGGTAAACGCTAGTGGAGGTCTCCTCTTGCAAGCAGAATCGACAGAACGCTACCGACCACTGTGGACCGGTGTGACCCTTAAGGTGCCCAAAGCACCGAAATCGGCCAACTTCATCGGGGCATAACTCAGATCCCGTGCGAGGTATCTATGGACCATCAGGTGCTACAAGAGGGCATTTTTGAGTTCTAAAATAACCTCTCTCGGTTCCTTTAGATCCCTCTCCCTTTCAAAATGGCAGCCCGGTCTCGAGCGATGCAAATAGAGGCAGTGAGGGTCAGTTGAAAGTGCTAATCTTGCATATCTTTTGAACCGTGTGTCGTGCACTCAAACCGTTAGTTTTTTTAGCTCCGTATGGCCTGGTAAACGCTAGTGGAGGTCTCCTCTTGCAAGAGGAATCGACAGAACGCTATCGACCACTGTGGACCGGTGTGACCCTTAAGGTGCCCAAAGCACCGAAATCAGCCAAATTCATTGGGGCATATCTCAGAGTCCATGAGAGGTATCTACAGACCGTTAGGTGCTACAAGAGGGGATTTCCAAGTTCTACAACAACCTCTCTCAGTTTCTTTAGATCCCTCTCCCTTTGAAAATGGCAGCCCGGTCTCAAGCGATGCAAATAGAGGCAGTGAGGGTCAGTTGAAAGTGCTAATCTTGCATATCTTTCAAACTGTGTGTCGTGCACTCGAATCGTTGGTTCTGTTAGCTCTGTATGACCTGGTAAATGCTAGTGGAGGTCTCCTCTTGCAAGAGGAATCAACAGAATGCTACCGACCACTGTGGACCGGTGTGACCCTTAAGATGCCCAAAGCACCGAAATTGGTGAACTTCATTGGGGCATATCTCGAAGCCCGTACGAGGTATCTATGGAGCGTCAGGTGCTACAAGAGGGGATTTCCGAGTTCTACAACAACCTCTCTCAATTTCTTCAGATCCCTCTCCCTTTGAAAATAGCAGCCTGATCTCGAGCGATGCAAATAGAGGTAGTGTTGGTTAGTTGAAAGTGCTAATCTTGCATATCTTTTGAACTGTGTGTCATGCACTCGAACCGTCAGTTTTGTTAGCTCCGTATGGCCTGGTAAATGCTAGTGGAGGTCTCCTCTTGCAAGCGGAATTGACAGAACGCTACCGACCACTGTGGACCAGTGTGACCCTCAAGGTGCCCAAAGCACCAAAATCGGTGAACTTCATTGAGGCATATCTCGGAGCCCGTGCAAGGTATCTACGGACCGTCAAGTGCTACAGGATTGTGTTACAAATGCCTAGAAAAACCTAAGGCGGTTTCTAAAAATTCATCTTGGTTTGAGTTTGATACCACAATCTCGGTTTGCCTAAAAACGTGTACACCAGTAGACTCGAATCTTGACAACTCAAATTTAGATTTCTTTCTAAAAAATTACATCACCGATATACACAACTATACTGTAATGACCCACATGACCAAGGTATAGAATGCATGCAATACAAAGAGTAAAGCCATATTTCAATAGTGCTACTACGAAAACATAAAGTAGAGATACAATCACGTGCATATGAAAACATAAACATTTTGTAGTCAATTTTGAAATTTGAAATGAATAACCAATTTACTATGAAAGCATGGACAACAATGTAAACACATAAGACATTGCCAATCAAGAATACAATGTACATGCGTACGTAATAACAACATGCCTGATGATATCATATAGGCCAATAAAAGTTTGGTCGAATAATGCAATATAAGTGTACAAAAGATATGTCTGATAATATCATATAGGTGTACAAAATATATGTCTAGCAATGCCATATAGGTGTACAAAATGTGTGTCCAATAATCCCAAGTAGGCGTACAATAAAAGTATCCCTATTCTACTCATTTCCCGCTAGGGGAAGAAAATAAGTCTCGAGCTATTTTTGATTTCTAAGTGGATGGGGATGCAATGGATGCTGGAGTCTTTCGAATGCATTCACTTGTCCTCCTATCTAGACTCTTTTGTAAAGAGAGCTGAAAAAATAAAAAGTATAAGCATCAATGAGTAATATGTAAATCAAAATTAAAATGTATAATGACATATGCTAGAATTTTCTCTTACCGCAAATATGTATCCACTATGTTCATCCACTGCAGAGCTAGGCTGGCGATTAGGAGTGAAAAGTCCCTGGATATACAATCAAAATAGTAATTCAATTTCCATATGTGAACATTGTTACAAATTCAATTCAAACTATTAAGATGACAATGATAATTAAATTTAGTTTCATACTGCAGTAAGTGCCTCGGAACTAGCAACATCAGCAGCAACTCCATGATCCAAAGATATAGAAAAGTCCCTGGATATACAATCAAAATAGTAATTCAATTTCCATATGTGAACATTGTTACAAATTCAATTCAAACTATTAAGATGACAATGATAATTAAATTTAGTTTCATACTGCAGTAAGTGCCTCGGAACTAGCAACATCAGCAGCAACTCCATGATCCAAAGACTCACAAACACCAGGAGGAGTTTCCGATGTCATCATCTAAAAATGAATCAAGAAGATTATTATGCATCTATTAAGAATATTTATAATTATTTACAAAATGACATGCATTAATGGTACCTCCATGAAAGTGCCACCGTGTGCAACTGGATACGGTGTAGATGTGGAAGTTGTCGCAACAGTGGCCTAGAGAACATGCAAGATAATTTAGAAGACAATTATTCATTTAAGAATATACTGGTAATGTGTTGGTTATAATATTTTATTACATATATACCTGTGGACTCCACGATGTCGTATTGTAATACCTCTCCTATGGTGATACTTAGACTTTTCTGATTTGGACATTTTATTATTATTATGGTCAAGACTATACATTTACATTTATGTTTTGTGGATGATGACATGATGAATATGCTCATTTATGGTTAGTAATTACATGTTTATGAGATTAGAAAATTATCTATTTTTTTATATGGATCTAACCCAATTATTTGAATCTAACCACTATCATGATGTTTTATGTTTCATGGATGTGTCTGATGTGTTTTTCATGACTCCAGGATGAAGTCGTAGTTACTCACTTAGTTGAGGTCCACACGATGTATTGATCCTGGTCATCTGCTTGCATATATCTGATTTGTATCTCCATATGTATATATATGTATCTCTTCTTGGTGATGCAGGATTGCAGGTACCAGGTGTCGTCTCCACCTGGCTTCACAGGTCTGAGCGATCCCTCAAAATCCTCGATCGTTGTTGTTGTTACGGAGGTATCACCAGGTCCACAGGAAGAAACTTCACCTTTGATCCTTTTATCCTTAGGTGGGAAGTGTCGAGTCAGTCCCTTGTGTGAATGTCTTATGTGGTTTTGTAGTTGATGGAATTGTGGATCTTGTAGCTAGTTCTTGCCTTCATGATATGTTCAATTCTGTTAGTAGATCATGGATGTAGATTATTGTTCATTTGAGGGTATGATTTAGTAGCGTATCTCATTAGGAGCGATTTTGAGTGCAATTAAATCATGTGGTTTTAATACCCATGATAAGGATTAATTTTATGGTATTTTAATGTCTAAGGAAATATTAATAATAAAAGGTTTTAAACAATAGTGGTAAAATTCTAACCTATGCTAGTGGCTACTTAATATATACATAGTAATAATAATAATATATGTACACATAGGCATATGGGTGCACACATATGCATATGCATACATATATTTATATTAATTAGTACCATGTAGTTATTTATTATATTAATAAATAATTAGATCAATTAGCGGTATGGTAAATAGGATTATCCTATTACCATAGTTGAATAATTTAATAAATTGTTTTAAGATTATAATATTTATTTTAATATCATTAAATTTGGGGACTCAGATTATAGTTTATTTATCCCTTTTCGGGAATGAGTTTTCAAAACCATCTCTTTAACGGATGGATAGTTGAGATGGTTGTACCAGTTGGATTACCTGTGCAACCACCTCCTCCATCCTATTTACAGGAAAGATTTCCTGTGTAAAAGGAGTTGGGAGAAGAGGATTATTATTATTATTGTTGTAGAAAATTTATCCTATGAGTTTGGCATTTGGATTGTTACGGGTAGAGGCTGGAAGATTGCGAGCAAAGGGATTCAAAGGTGTGTTGGAAACATTGGAGAGGGTTTGATCTTCCTTCTTCTCCAACTGGTCTTCGCAGGACTCCAGGTTGGAATCCATCCTGAGAAGTAGATTTATTTTGTAGAATGAATGTAAAATCTAGATTTCTGGAAAAGTTTCTGTATATTGTGCTATGGTTGCAAAATATATATATATGCATTATTGTAGTATTATTATCTTGTGTATATGAATGATCTATTACTCGATGAGATTATGATTGTTTACCTTTTTGTTTAGAATCGAAAACTATATATATATATGTTTTATTTTCTATGTATTTGAAATGTGTTTGTGGAAAGTTATTTTACGAATGTTTGTATGTTCACTATGGTGAAACCTCCCTGGGAGGGTAGAAGTGGTTTTGATCTGGTAGGGTAGTGTATTTTACTGTCACTGGATGTATTATGAATGCTTCCAGATTTTAGAACTTTTGTTGCAACCTTACTGTTTCATGTCTATTTATGTGCCACCTTTCTTTTCCCAGATCTAGAATATATTTGTTAGATAGATAGGGAGGATTGATGGGCCGTTTCTAAAGGGAAACTGGGATATCTCAAATGGGTCGTGCTCATTTTAGGCAACCTTAGTCCCCATAACACCCAGTTTTACCCGCAAGACAAAGTTGACAGTCGTTCTCTGCAGTTCCAGTCGGCTCAGTGTGTTAACCGAGTTAGGTCGGTAATGTGTTAACCGAGTTAGGTCGGTAATGTGTTAACCGAGTTAGGTCGGCAATGTGTCAACTGAGTTAGGTCGGTAATGTGTCAACTAAGTTAGGTCGGTAATGTGTCAACCGAGCTAGGTCGGTAGTGTGTTAACCGAGCTAGGTCGGTAGTGTGCTAACTGAGTCAGGTCAGTTTAGTGTTAACCGGGCCAGGTCGGTAGTGTGTCAACCGAGCAATACTGTGTCAACCGACCAGTCCAGTATAAACCGAGGAAAATAGGATTCAGACTTTATACAATTATAACATTTATAACATTTAAGTATAAGTTTACGTACTTTAATTTCTTATACTTTAAGTTATACTTGTATAAAGGGATTAGGTACCCTTTGAATCCATTGGAATAGGTTTCAGGTTCCTAGGAGTTAAGTTGTAACTTTTAAATTTTAGATTTTTAATTAAATCAGACTTAGTCAATTTTCAGGATTAGCCAGGTTTTAGGTTTAGAAAGAAATTTTGTATAAACCTGAAGATTGTTCATTCCTTGTTTAGTGGAGATTATTTTTAGTACATTTAGATGCCTTTATTGAGATAGAATGTTGGTAAGGAGCAGTTTAGGGTTTAGAGTCAAGACATTTTAAACATTCTTAAACGTACTTGATTTCTCTAAACATACATAACTATCCTATTATTTCCAATTCTTTGTAGCAATTTTCAAATGTGTTTACAATGTGCTTCTACTATGTGTATGATGTAATTATGATGTATGGGTTGAGGGTAGAAAACCTAACGACACCTAGTGAGTGGCTCTCAGTGCGGGGCCGGGGCCCTAAAGTGGCTAGAACCAAGATAACCAACTAAAGAGTTATTTAACAAGTGAAAATTTAATTAAACTGATGGGAATGGGTTAAAACATTAAAAAGATTAAATGTGCCTCGCCCATGCTATTAGTGCTAGTAAAGGCTATGGATGGGAGTGGGAGAAGGTACCTATGCGTAGGTACGATCTAATGGCACTTGTCTGTACAAAAGGCATTCGATCCCGCATGTGCCTACTTGGGGGCCGGGGCCCGAAGTGGCTAGTACCAGGACAACCCAAGGAGTGAGGGCTATGCGATGACACTCACTTAGGTTGTTGCTTAGAGTTTCTACCCAAGCCTTAGAACCTTTTGGGAAAGATCTATACTTTGACTCTCTTTTCATTTGCTATTTTGGGAAAGATTACCCAACCCTAGGTTTGGCCTAGCTATTCCTTCTTTGTGGACCTTGGTGTTTATCTCCTAGCACGGGGGAGTGGGCCTTATAGGTATCCACGTGGTTGGGTGGTAAACATTTTTATCAAGGTATCTTTTGCAGATACATACTTGAAGATTCATGCTTGCTTATGTACCAGATTTGAAGAATGAAGGCCTTGTGATTACATTTCATGATGCATAATCTTGTTACCTCTTATGAGGAGTTGAATGCAATGTAATTAGTAATGTATTTCAAAATGATGTAATTGGAATGGGTAGACTTAGGAAGAAGGGAAAAGGGAAATGTGAACTTTATGTTTAAGATGTATGTTGGAAAAGAAAAGGATTTTTCTAACATTCCAAATTATGTAACATGCTTTCATTATTGTTGTTTAAGTGAAGCTATTGAAAAACCAAATGTAGTATATTTTTAATGTATCAAATGAGTTGGATAAATTTTATAAGTTAAATTGTTCATAAAGGATATTTAGGAATATAGATGATTTTTAAATGGAAAGTTGAAATGAAAATATTTTGTATTTCTTAAAGATATGATGCAGTTTGCTTTGAGAAATAAATCTTGTTGTTAGTTTACTTAATGGATTTGAATGAATCATGCATTTAAAACGAAAAGGGAACCTTGGAAGGAATCTAAGTTTAAGTTTTGATTACATAACTCTTTTCAAAGTTCAAAATTTTTCATAAATTTTTACTTAGGTTTTCTTTTGTTAAGAGAATCTTTGTTCTCTTCCCTGGTTCCCTTGCGGGGCATGACATGTATGAAAGTCGGGAGAAAGAATGTGCTCACTTCCAACAGTGCTTTGAGTTTGGATTTTGATAATAGTTTTTTTTGTAAATTATTTTCTCATTCATTATTTTAATATAATTTGATCAAAGTAAATGTAATTAACAATAAATATAGATACCTCTCCAAATGCACAGTGTCGCCCCTCACTATCTACTACGAATGTAGAAGGTCCAGCAGTGAACTAATACATAGTATAATAAGTTATCAGATAAAATCATGTATAATAACTTAATGTATTAATTCAATTATTTTTTTTGATAAATACCTTTGGAGATTTATTAGTGTAGAAAGTGGCAGGGGGGACATGCTCGGTTCCACTAACACTTTGACCCTACATATACATCATATACTAGTTCAGTTATTCATTTGGTTATAAATGAAATATATGACCAAAATAAATATAACTGGAATTGCAAATATTTACCTGTGTGTCGATGCCAAATGTTGTGTTCAAGAAGTCACTAGTCATCATACCATCATCATCACCAGCCCTACCATGAGGAGTACCATATGTGCATAAGGACCCACATGACTGGCATAAGTGGCCCCTCGAAGATTGCTCATCCTCCCTCTGGACTAATGGGCTAACAACATCAATGAGAGTTTGGGTGAGGGCATTAATGGTGCCTAACATGTTCCTTCACTACAAAAGGAACACTAACATGCTCAATATGGGGCTTGCCAAGGGGTGCCCTGGGTGCATTGGGGTCAACATGTGCCCCCGGTCTATTAAATGATGATCCCGCACCTCTACCTTGAGAATCTAAAAAGTCAAAATAATTGGGCACCTCACCAAGGATGAACTCGCAATAGAGTTTCCTCAAAAAATATATGGGAACCTCGTGATTGTTGCAAGGAGGGTTATCAAAGACCATCCACCATCTATCTCAAAAGTTATTTTTAATAGCTTCATTAATGCACCAGTGAATTGGGAACCTCCTCAATGTAGTTCTGACAGTTTCATTTTGCCCAAGCTTTTTGAAGAGTTTACAAATGTCATCTTTTGTGATTTTTTTCTTTTTAATGTCCTCATATGACAACTTATCAGCATAATATTATTTATGTTCTTCTCTTTTATTATGCCAGATATTCAATTGCCCACTAACTGATCCTACGTGGGTAAGAATTGATTCTAAGGAGGAAGCAAGTGTTTCTCTTCTAAGATTTCTATTTACGGATACTTTTAATCTATTGATTAAATTTTCTAATTCCCTTTTCCCATTTTCTATTTTTTCAAACAAAGTTTGTGATGCTCCAGGAAGAGGTTTTTCAATTGGTGGAGGTCGTGGTAGTGGGTTTTCAATATTTTCTTCTTCTACATAGGGAGGCAGTTGATTTTCTTCGTTAATTGGAGGGTTTGAATGAGGGTTTTCTTCGGGTGCATCATTATTGCCTGTAGTTTAAACAAAATTATTATTTTTAATTCTATTTGCAAATAAAATTACAAATAACAATAAAACAAAATGTAAATTGAAAAACAAATAAAAAATGAACATTTACACATAAACAACTCAAGAATCATTAAAAAAAACCTACCTCTTCTTCTTCTTCTTGATCTATGCTGATGACGAGGCATTGCATACAAATTCGTGGGCAAAAAAATGCCTCTTCTAGACCGCGTGTGCGCTAAAGGGTGACCTTGCTGCTGCTAATGGCATTTTGAAGCTCGAAATTGTGAGCTTCAAATGAGTAGTGAGTGGTTCTATAATAAAACCACAAAGGGCGTGTGCCAAAAAGGGCGCCCGCCCTATGGCTTGGATTGGCCAAGTCTAAGGCTTGGGCAATCCAAGCCATAGGGCACGCACCCTTTTTGGCTAGCACCCTTTTTGGTGTGTGCCCTCTGCGGGCAATGGGGCCAAAAAAAAGTTTGGCATCTTTTTGGTACCCCATCTTTGTGCACATACCCATTGCTTCTTTTTCTTGTATTGAACATTCAAGTTACTTCCAAAAGACTTGGGACTTGTGGAAGAAGAAGGATATGATTGGTTTAGATGGGTGGGTGGATGAAAAGGATTCAAGGGTATGCATATATGTTGATCTTGAGGAAAGATGGGAGATGGAGGGATGTAAGGACCCAAGATGGATGGAAAATTAGAAGAGTTAGGAGGGGAAAGTGAAGGGACATAAGGACCCAAGATGGAAGGAAGGCGTGAAGCCCTTAGTAGTGGTGGAAGAGGTCCAAGGATGGAAGTGGAAGATGCAAAAGGATAATCAACAAGTTCATCAGCATCTATATGACAACCAAGGATATCAGCATCTTTAGAGTGAGCATTAGAATTTTCAATAGAATCAAGTATATCTTGAATATGAGCACCTTCTTTGATAGGATTGTTCAAAGCTTGCAAAGACTTAGGAAGAGTAGAAAGTGGAAATGAACATGGAGTGGTAGAACAAGAAGATGGAAGACTTTAATCTTGACAAGGATCTTTGGATAGCATAAGCGCATAATTTTTCTCTTGATTTTCAATCGGCTTAACATTGGAAGTAACAACACCATTTTTACCAACCTTAATGGAAGTATCATCTTTGGAAAGCACAAGTGTGGTAAGGTTATTTTGATTGTCAATAAGCTCAACAGTGTAAGTAGTAGCTTGATCTTGCTTATGAGAAGATTTAAGACATGGTGGAATGCATGAAAAAGGGTGTGCAAGATCAAAAGAACCCTGAGGTGAATAAGAGACATCGTGAAAAGGAGTGGATGACATGGAGGGTTCTTGATCTTGATCTTTCTTTATGTTATTTTCTTCATCATTTTTAGAGTCCTCTTGACATGGAGCCACTTCTAAGGACAAGGAAGCATGTTGGGATTGTATGGAAGACTATTGCAGAGATGGTGAAGGACCAGTTGAAGTAGGCATTGTAGCGTATGAAGGCTTAGGCTCTTTAGGTTTAGCATTATTGAAAGTATTAGCAGCCAAGTGAAGGTTATCTTGAATTTCTTGAAGAGGTAGCCCTAGAGGATAACTATAGGGATTCGTATGAAAAGTATCAGGGCTTGTGTCGGATGAAGGTTCTGTGAAAGATTTGAAAGACTCAAAAACTTTAGGAAATGTACAGGTATTGGAGGAAGTAGGGGATGGAAGGGAACCATCACAAGATAAAGGTCCAACATTAACATGATCTTGCTTGAGAAGATAATATTTATTTTCAGCAGGAGAGTCCTTAGGAGAAGGATTCTTATAATATTGATGCTTCAAGCTAGCACGATGCATTTTATAGTCCTCAACAGTAGTAGATGGATCATAATCAAGGTATTGTTCACAAAAATCATCAAAGTCTTTTTCAAAATCAGAATCATATGGATCACCATCACGATCTATCCAATGTGACATCCCATTTCCAGTAAGCAGGAACACACGACAAGGAGGACTCTTAGGAACAGAGGTGTCATAGGTATCATTATATTGTCCATCATCATAGTCATCATAGTCTCCAAAGATGGATGTGTCACTCTTCGTGGAAGAGGTATCATAAGGATTGTCATGCTGCTCACATTCTGTCTGGGGGCATGGTGATATGTACAAGTCTTTATCAAATGGAAAAGGGCATAGAGCTTCCATGGAGAACTCTTTAGGTTCCTTTTCTTTCTTCAGATTGTTAAGTTCAACTTGCATAGAATGCATCTGTTTCATCATAGTGGTGATTAAAATTTCTTCCTCATGTGTACTGATTCTCAATGACTACTGCTCTATTCCTGACATAGTGATTTGTTCGACAGATTTTGGAAATAGGTTGAAAAAACTAAATATCTGGCAATTCTAACAATTTTCTGACAACTTTCAAAAATTTCCCAAACAACACTCTATAGACTCGTATGACAGTGGGTATGCCATGAAACGATAGTTGCAAAACTTGTATGACAGTTGGTAGGTAATGAAACAACAATTGAAAATATCATATGACAGTTGCAAGTAGGATTTTGACTTTTGAATTTTCTGGCATAAAAACTCGTACGACACTGGGTAGTTCACCATACGACAATTGGGCAGTACTAAAATGACATTTGACAAAAACTCATATGACTTTCCAACCTTTTGAGATGATGTTTGACTCCAGAAAAGAATTTCACTTCAAATTTTGCAAATTTAGGGTTTTCAGTTTCAGCTTGTTTGTAAATTGTACTGTCCAGATTTGAGGATTGTCACATATTTGTTTGTTTTCAATAACCAGATAGATAAACAAGCACGCAAAACAGCAAGCTAGTGATTTCAAGCATGTCTGAAAATAATGAACAAGGGCAAAAGCAACCTTGCGCATGAACAATCAAGTGATTTTATTTATTCTAATCCTTCGAAGTGCTAATTGTGTATGTTCCAAAATGTTTTGTAATAATGCACATATTTCTAAAAATGAAAATTTGGCCTCTCTAAGGTTTTTAGTAATGGTTTGACTCTGCAACTTTTATGATCCAAAGGGGTGAACTCCAATCCCGGTGCACCAGGGTTTTGACACAGTCTGAGAACTTAATCTTCAGGAGCTGCTAGGGAGATCTGACAACCCAACAATGAACCACACCTGTGAAGATTTCTTCCACAAGGACATTTATATAGCGGCTGTCACTACCACGGCAAAAATGGCTATTACCGCTTGAGGTTCCGTCAACGCAGTTTTCCCTATGAAGGGAATGTCCGCTACGATTAACCCTCTCTAAAGATGACTCATAGTATTGTACCACAAGGGGACTTGGCTCCAAATCCAAGGTTTTTGATGCCTTTTCACTTTTAACCCAAACAAAGCAGATAGATAAATCCGACATGCTAAGACAAAGTTTTGCTTCACCAAGGTTTATGATGTCAACTCCACGTGATCTATCAACCTCTCCGGGGAGAGAATGTATCGATCAATAAGAGAAGGCGCACTAACCAATTTTGATTCACCAAAGCTCGTGATGTCAACCCCACGTGATCTATCAACCTCTCCTGGGAGAGAATGTATCGATCAATAAGAGAAGACGCACTAACCAAGTTGAATGTCTTGATGAAGGGTGCTCCCCTTAATACCACAAACACATAACAGGAATAGAGAAGAACAGAAAATTGGCTTCTTATTATCTCCACAAATGTGGAATTACAAACTTTCAGAATTACAATATGCAAAGCCACATGGGCATTCCCTTACAATATTCTGTAGGACAAAGCCTCGAATCAATACCCAGAACTGCCCTAGACAACACTACGGGCCTTCTTTATATAGACAATTTCCACCGCCCGAGAAGGTTCTAGAAATTTAGCCCTTAGGGCCGACCAAACTTAGAATTATTTTATTTTACAATTTATTACATCAAAGTCGGCTCAAAATGAGTTTTGAAACCCAAACAGAAATTTTAAAGAAAAATTATTTTCCACCATTTCAGGTGACCCAACTTCCGAGGACCATAAGTCATCACCCGTTGACCCGATTGGCTATTATAACCCCATTCTGGAAACGTCACGAAGTTCTCTACAGGCTTGACTCACACAAAGCGCTCGTCACCCAAATTTTCAACCTCATCCGGGGCCTCTAAAGCCTTCAAAACTGAGTTTGAAGTTTCTGTACCCTGCTGCCAATACCGAAAATCTTCAATATCTTCAAAACTAGACCTGATCTAGCCATGAAACTTTGCTGGCAGGCTGATATGACTGAGATGAACCTCCATATGTAAAATTAGAACATTCCGAGATCGTAAGACCAACTTACTAAAAATAGCAAGTTTCCATAAATATCAACTCTGCACAAGATAGCCCATATTAAATACAAAAATAGAAATATTTTTGGGTGATGCAAGATTGCTCTTACACCCAGGATGCTCCTGCATCAGAATTTTTAGGTGATGCAAGATTGTTCTTACACCCAGGATGCTCCTACATCAGAAACGCACTAAGTATCCTCCCTACCTACAAGGATTCTATCTTCAAGAAGGATTTCGCTGGGAATCCAATCTCTCAAGAACCACGAATAGTGTTCATAGGGCCTAATTACTATGTGAGCATAGATGTATGTTTCCAAAAAGAAAATCTACCAAAAGTACCCAAAAAGCAGAAAGAGGAACACTTAACGCTTAAAGTGAATATGAGATGAGTCCACAAGGTGGAACACTTAACACCTCACACAAGCTGAAAATGAGTCCCAACTTAGAAAACAAATGAGTTCCTAAAAGCATAAATGGGTTGCCAAGTGGAACACTTAACACTTCTGTCCTGTTGACCCCTCCCCTTTAATGTGGCGCTGACCTTGCAACCACAGGGTGGAACGAGGGGTCGACGGATTAGCGAGTCCAATAACCTAAGATAGCAATCAAGATCAATCACAAGTATCTAAGACTACTTAATGAATCCTTAAGGGGTCACAACCTAGTATCAATTATGCAAGTGTGTAGAAATAGACAAAAGCATGAAAAGATGCACACAAGCCAGACACATAAGAGATTTATTTTAAGCCCAAATCAAAATGTTATTAGATGAAGGAGAATACCTGGGATCCTTGCAATGCGCTTAGTAGATTTTACCTGATTTTTAGCAATTCTTGTTGAGCTTTTCCATGCAAGCAAGTGACGAACTCTCCAACAAGCAAACAAGATATGCAACATATATTCAACTTATGAAAACCATAGGGTTAGCTCTAAAAATCAATTATTATTAGTAATAATAACCAACAATTAACCCAAATGACAACTCATATCATTCATTGAACCATGTAAAAAAAATAAGTGCATACCCATCACAAAACTTTATTTTTTTTGCTGCATTTGATCTAGTCAACAAGATCTGATTTTTTTTTTTAATGATTTTGGCCACAAAAATAGAAATTCAAAATAGAGACCCTTGCTAAAAAATAGAGAGCTTTCCAAAAATGTAAAATTTTTAAAAAAATCTCTTCATTTGTGCCCTAGAGACCCGTTTTATCAAAACAGACCAGTTTTTGTAAATTGACTATTTGAGCTATTATATTGCATCCAAATTTAAAACACAAAGAATGGACCCCTTGTATAATTTAAAGAGATTTTTGAAAAATATGCTGATTTGCGTTATATATTAATTTTTTTCTGGAATTTCAAGAAAAAATTATTAAAAATTCAAAACATCTCAGAAAATTCTAAATTTTTTACTGTAGCTTCCCTGATATGTTTCCAACCTACAAAGAAAAATTTAGAGAAAAAATCCAAGCCGTTTGGGAGATAAAATTAAATCTTTGAAACTTTAAGGTTTTAGCTCCCCCAAAAAATCAAAACTAGCATGTAAAGGTGGGTTGCCCCACGGTGGGCGCCAGAAATGTGTGCGTGAAAATTGTACCTGATCTGTAGACACAACACTTCAGTAAAATATTAGAGGTTAGCAAAAATAAAATTGTGCAATGAATTGAAAGCTAAACTAACCAGGCGATTTACTGTCTTCTAATAGGTGCGAGTATGATGTTCTCAAATTGTTATCGAGATCAGTGACCTTGACGATACCTAAATGAAAGATTTGAATGCAAAAGATGGATATGGAATATGAATGGAATTAATTAATTAATTTATTTATTTTAGATGCAATAAGAATGATAAAAACTTGATATGAATCTATGATATGTAAAAACCGATATGCTATGATATGCTAAATGATCTAACAATAATATGCAATATGAAGCTAAAATGAATGTAAAAACAAGATTGATCTCACAACAATGTTGATTCGCAAGAAGCTTTGATTCTTCCAATTTCAATTCTCCAGCGTGATTATGCAATTCTTGTGGATTTGAGAGATGAATTATGAAGAGCTAAGCCTTATTTTTATAGAAATCTAAGGCTTTGGAGGTGCATGGAAAAAGCCATAAATCACTTAAATTAACTTAGCTTGATTTTTGAGTTATCTGATCATGAAAGATAGTTAATTCTCAAAATTATGCAAAAGCATGCAAAAACAACTTTTTAACTCAAATTAGAAGTTTAGATCAACTTTAAAACTCAAAAATGATGTTGAGTTCCAAAAAGTCAATAACTTGCATTGATTTTCTGATTTGGAGTTTAACTGCTCTTTGATTGTGCACATAGATAATTATGAATTAATAAATAAATAAAGTGATTTACTCTCAACTTAACTGATTTTTAAAAATAAATAATTGATTTATGGGTTAATCAATCATTTAATCAAACTTTTATTAAAAACTATATTATTAAATAATGACAACATGCTTTAATTAATTAAATAAGAATTTAATCAATTATTCATAGGATATTGGATTTATTGTCAAAATTAAATAATACAATTAATAATATAGATAGAATTAAATTTAATTAAACAATTAAATGGAAAATATTAAATCTAATTAATTAAATATGAAAATATTCAATTAATCAAACTTTAGGATAAATGTGATTTATCGCCAAATAATCATTAAATTAAAGGTAATTAAGATAATTTAAAATATTGCTAGGAATATTCCCCGATGTAGAATTTAAGATAATCAATTAGATTCGATGATGTGCAGATGTGCCTTAGGTTAGGACTTTTATGTCGATTTCATTCGATTTGAGGATGTAGGAGGTTAATGAACATATAGCCCATTTTTGGGGTATTACAGTTGCAGTAACAATGAAATTAGATCAAGGATTAATTAATGAGTAGGCTTCGGGGAGATATGATGGGTTTTAGGTTAGGTGATTTAGGCTTCAATTTAGAGTTAATTAAACCATTACAATTAAGGGGAATGAGAAATATTCAAATAAATAATTTGCATGAATATTTGGCTAAGGGGAATACTACAATTAATTTATTAAAATTAACCATACCATTGGATTAGAGAAAATAATATAATTAATTATTTAAATTAAAGATTGTCTACACGATTTCAATAACATGGGAAGGAATCTTTGTTATTGCTTAGACCCCCATTTATCTAGATTATTTCCAATGTAATCATAAAAAGTAAATTTTTCAATATTTTTTGACCAAGCTTCTGATAGACTTAGATTTAGAGCCAGATTGACACAACCTTGTCAATCATTAATACTATAAGCATTTGGTCAAATTATTTTATCTTTTAGGATAATATTAAAATTTTCAAGGTAACAAAGGATAATAAAATATATATCTAAATTTTTCTTTTTAAAAAGCTTAAGAAAAACACAAACAAATTGAATGAATTTTTTTACATGAATATGAATTTATAAAAAATTTTAATTATAGTCAAGAAAGTGGTCCTTGAAAAAACAATGTAGGACACTCTCAAAAAAGGGCAAGAACAAGAAGAAGCAGCAAAATGAGAAGACTAATTTAAAGAAGGGAAAGAAGAAAGAGAAGGACAAGGACAAGAAAAAGAAGAAAAAAGATGTGAAGATTAAGAACAAAGAGAAGGAGGGGAAGGAGAAGAAGAACAAGAAGGAGGAGGAGGAGGAGGAGGAGGATACACTTGGTTTCCTTCCCTTCAACCTTCTAGTACATTACACAAGGTATATCTTTCTATCGGTGTAAACATTGCACCTCTTATAGGTGCAAGTGCTAGTTATGAATATTATTACTTATATTTTTTATATAATTTTTATTTTATCGTAATTTACTAGATGAGAATATAACAAAATTATAAATCTTATAGAAAAATAAAGAAACTATCATCAAACCCCATAAACTAGATGAGCCATTGAGCATCAAATAAATAAAAAAAGAACTCAAAAAAAATGGTGTGGCCCACCTGAGACAAGTTGTAATTATATTTAATGAATTCACCACAGCCAGTGGTAAGGTGAGAAAGGACCGTGTAGTTAAAAGTGTCAGTTAGAAAATTATAAGGAATTAATGCCCAGTCAATTATGTAAAATATTTTTTAAAAAATTATGAAACTAGTTTCCAAAAAAATAAAATGATATTTTCTATAGAAACAAGTGCCATGTAGTGGCTAGTACTTGCCAAATTTAATTATAAGTTTCGTTGTAGATTAACTTAAATCTATTTTATTATATTTAATATAAATAGTATATATAATTGAATTAATAGTTATTTTATAAGATGTGCAGTATGTTTTATAATTAATTAAAATATATTTAATAATTATAATACATTTATTAATATTAGAATTATATTTAGATATAAATTAAAATTAATTATAAAACTAAAGGCTACTAGTATATTATTTTAAAAATTTTAATTATTATCATTCATATAAAGATTCTTATCAATTACACATAAAATTATAATTAATTTCATTACTCTTCTAACTAAACTAGACTCCATTTATTTATTTATTGCATGTTGATATATCTAATATTTAATTCTTATTTTGTAAAAGTATGATATATTACCAACAAATTCAATAATAGTTATTAATTTATATAATATATTACCAATAAAAAATTTACACCCACAAAGTAAAAAAAAATTCTAACAAGTGGAAGAGAGTAGTTCAAATTCGTGCTAAGATTTTTAGTCATTTATTTTGTATTTGTGGAAGGTACATAGAGAATTCAACTAGATCAATTCATGTATAAATATATTTATGAATCCAAAATCTAATTCTCAATTTATAAAATATGAATAAATATCAACATTATTCATGATAAAAGCAAATAACAAAACCTTAGTCCTTCGCATTTGTTTTTTTACACGTGACATTTGATTTTGTGGGATGACAAAAAAAACAATTTCTAGATATTATAAAGTTAAAAAATTTGCATCTATATTTTAGAAATGAAAAAACTTATAATGAAATATAAAATATAATTTATTTTGATTGGTGTAGAAGAGTTCATTTAATCACTAGTTAAGATTAAAAAAAATTCAAAAACTAATACAATAGTACTTAGCCTACCGGCAAGTACTAATAAGTGGCGAAAATAATGCATTATGGGTACAAATCCAAAAATTTCGTGTATAAGACCTAAATTGATTTAACCAATCAAATAATAGAAAATATTTTTTAAAAATTATAAAGTTAAAAATATTGCATCTAACTTTAGAAAACATGAAATTTATTACAAAATACAAAATTTATAAAAATGTAATTGGTATAAATAGTTTTATTTAATCACTAATTAACACTAAAAACTCAAAAATTGACGCAATAGTACTTGCTTAGCCTATCGGCAAGTACTAATAAGAGGAAAATGATAAATTGCAAATTCTTCCCATTTGGTGGAGCATCAGTGGTTTAAAATTGAAAATAAACTTTAGAAAAGGTTAAGGGCCACAAATAAGTAGAAAACTGCTTGTTAAGAAAAATGATAGAGGCTTTACTATTTTTTTTCATTATTTTTTGTTTGCCTTCAATTTTACCTCTAACATTGATTTGCAAAAAATATTTTTATGAATTTCATTTTAAAATATTATTTGAAAGAGGTTTGTTTGAAATTAAGCAACAAATTTTAGTAACCATAAGAACTATATTTATTTATTTTTGAGGTTGCAAGCAGAGTAGGTTTAACCATGGAGGAAACTCCGTAGTTAAGCGCGCTCAAGAGTAGTACTGGGATGGGTGACCTCCCGGGAAGTCCCGATGATTCACCTTTGTGAGCATCCTCTGTGAGCATCACCTATATCCAATGAGTGCTAAGTGTTCCATTCATTCTCATGAGAGATGGGTTCGTGTGTACCACTACTCATGAAACATGGGTCAATGAATTTGACTGAAAAAACTACAGAGTTGAATCCTGATAGCAATATCACAACCATAAGAACACCACTTCCATAAATTTTAGTAATTAAAGGATGTCAAAATAAACTATACAGCTGCATAAACCTGAAGCTATCTTCTGACATAAACATGACCTCAGATTTCTGCCAAATGGCAGCTTTACAGACGGGGCACTTTTACCAATTGGCGCAACCCACGTGGAAAAAATAGTTACACGTAGGAAGAACCCATCAGTGCATGCACCGCGATGGAAGCAACGCTTACCGGCAACGGGCGCTGAGAATGCCCAGCCAGGACCACGATTACCAGAAAACGGCGGTGAGAACGCCGAGCCATGACAACGCCTACCGGCAAACGGCGGCTCTGCAAACTGGGCAACTGCTTTGACAGAGAAGCCATTGATCGATGCAGCGGCCATGCAAATAATGTTTACAGTTTGGAAGAATTCGTACAATCTCTTCCCCACCAATTCCTTCCAGACAAATACAACACTTTTCCCTCTTCTCTTCTTCCACTAAACTCCCATACTTCACTCTCGCCAGCCGCCCAATCTTCCACCTGTATAAACATTCTCCCTTCATGCGGAGAAACCAGCCATCTGTTAATACTGAGAACCCAATAAGCAGTCCGAGCGCTCCATTCGTAAATTGCAAGGAAGGGAGCACAAATTGGTGTGCCTCCTGTGTCAGATCTACAATACCGTCCAGATATTTATTCCCTGCAAGTAAATCAGAAAGAAGAAGAATCGTCCAAGAAATGTATCCGAGACCAATGCAGAAGGCGTATAACATCAAAATCACAGGAACAACAGTCTTCAAATTTCGGAATTTGGCTGCTGATCTGCATAGAAAGAGTCTGAAATCTTCATGAAGAGAAATCCATGGCTTTTTTGCAACTAAAATCGAAGGGTGTGCCATCTTGTGTCGTGATCTTCTTCTCCCACTCTTCCAACTATTTATAACAATACAAAATCAGTTTTTTTGGTTAAGAATGATAGGAAGTAAGTATTTTGTGGATTGAGTGGACTGCTGTTTTTAAATACAAAAAGTGGCCCAATCTACTTTATTTGTTTTAAAAGAGAAGCTTCTTAATGTGACAAAAGCGGCGGCCCCATTGCCCAACTTTTGCCGTGTGCGGCTAGAAACTTGTGTAGTACTAGTAGCATTTGTCAATTCAAGGGTTTCTAGACTGTTGATTCGTCGCATTGCCCATGGTTTATTTGTCAATTACCGGAAACGGCTATGCAGCCGACAAATTCAACCGGATTGACCGTTTTATAACCTGTGTTAATTAAATTAAAAATAAAAAGCAACTGTTGCGTGATTTTTAATTTAATTAATAAATGCTAAGTCCGGTTAAATTTGAATTACGTGTGTTTTGGATAAGAAAAGGCAAAGAATAATGTTTGGGTGGGTGTGTTTGAATACGCAACTCATTTATCCGTGTTTTGTACAGTGAATAAATTGGTTCCTTCTTATCTAAGATTCCATCGCCATCTCACTTGCGTGGGCTCTCAGTCCCACTTATTTTACAATAAACTTTAAAGGGTGGAGTCTTTGGATTCTTACGTAGCACTGATGCGAGAAATTAGCGGAAGAAAGATCGAATCGGTGTCAATGGAATAGAAACTTCTAAGATGAACTCGAAAACATATAAGAAGTACGATTGAAGAAAATGAGAACGCAAAGAGATAAAATATAATGAGATTAGAAGAAAGTGGAAATTTTTTATTATTATTATTTAAGAAATATTATTGCATTCACTTTAGTTTTTGTTAACTATTAATCAATTGACTTTTTACCAATAAAAACAAATCTTATTGGTTTAAATATAAACATATTTTTGGACAAAAAATTTTGTTGTCATTTAAAAAAATAAATTTAATTTTTACTTTTTATTTTATTTTTTTCAATTTGAACTAATTTTTCTATATAAAAAAATTCAACTGCTATTTTGTGACATTTTATTTTATCAATTAACAAATTATATTGTGCTTATATTAAAGAATATATAATAAATGTTATGTTCTAATGTTATATTATATTATATTTTAATTATTTAATAAATTAATTGAATTTTAGCATTTAATATATTATAATTATATTAATTATTATATTAATAAATAATTTAAATATATGATAATATAATGTAATTAATATAGTTTAATAAATTATAATATACCAACATATTTAGATTTAATTTGTTTTTATGTTGTCAAATTTTAAAACATATAAATAATATTTTGTTAAGGATAGAGTTAGTTTTTATTATAATTATAATAACATATAATTGGATTAAATTTTTAAAATTATAGATTTTGACTATAATATTTTTTTTCTGTGTATTTTAATTATAGTTTTTATATAATATTATAATCTATAATATAGTTAAAAAAATACTTTAAAATTAAATTTATTATTCCAATTATAATTTATTTATCTATCTCTAAATTCATAACAAAGAATTTTATTTCAATAATTAAAATACTATGAGGGCAAGTACTCCCCACTATATGACACTTGTTAAGATATAATGAGATCGAGAAAGTGGAAAATGATGAGAATTTTTTTGTGGTGATGAAGAAAGTGTAAGAGAATGGAATTTATATAGTGATGAAGCAAGTGTTAAGGGATTGGAAATTATGTAGTGATGAAAGGTAGAAAAGATCAAGGAATTGATGTATTGATGAAGAAAGTGGGAAAAAATATTCAAGAGAGTGAATTACATCTTGCTGGGATAAGACATATTAATGATAAAAGTGAAAAAAGATGAGAATTGTATATTCTATAATATAAGTTTACTAAATATCTATTTTGAGGAAAGTTTTAGAATAAGGAAAATAATTTAATATTTTTTCATGTGTTTTATATTATTGACATGTCAGATATGTTTTTGCAGTCTTGTTGTATTAAAGACTATGGTATATATTGAGGCAATTGTAATGCTTTTAGTATCATGTAGTCATATGGATAAATCATCATATGATCAAACAATCAAGTGAGCAATGAATAGAGGAAGACAATGTTGTAGCATTCTAATTTTTTGTATTTGTAATAATTTATAATAGAGTTGATTCAAAGAATTATAAGTGAAAACATTAAATTACGTATTTCTATATTAAGTAAGTATATCATAATTTTCAACAATATAAATTTGTGAGATTTGAGTTAGTGTTTGTTTATCTCTAACCTCAAATATGTATAAAGGAATATAATGGGACAAAGTAAATGGAAGAAGATGGAAGCCACATATTAGGGAAATGCAACATGTAGAAAAATTGAAGCAAATTGAATCCATGTATTATGATAATTAAAACTTCCCATATATTGTATAGAAAGAGCCTAATGAATTACACAATATTAGATCAACATAAATTTGTTTTCAAACCAAAACTCTTTTTTCCTACTTGTTAAGAGTAAGGATTTATATAGTAAAACTTTGTAAAAGTAAATAGCTTTTTGCTTTATAATTGTACTAAGATATCTATCCTAGATAAATCAATGCAAAATATGTCAACAGATATCATTCTCAAGTTGTTTACCCCACTTATGTCACTAATCTAATAAAAAATAACTCATAAATTTTATCTTAATTTATTTTCTTTATATCTTATTTATGATCTATATTGGAAAGAAAGGAATTGAGTCGACATGATCATTATAGATCTTGTTGCATTTCAGTACAAATAGCTTGCAGAGCTTCATATTGAAAATTCATCATATAAGTTAATGTTTGGTTATTATAGATAACTCTATGAAATGGGGTGAGTTATTGTTTGAAATTTTTTTTCTCATTAGCTCTTAGATATGACTTTCCACCTAGAAAATCTCTTTGCAAATTGCCAAAATCCCCAATGCACACCATGAAGCTGATATGTTGAATTCATAAGAATACACCAAGGAATAATCTCTTTCCTATAGAAATCAAAGGTTGCAACATTTACCCTAGTAGTAGAAGATTATCGATATGGCAATTTCTTTTAGTAGCAAGAAAGTTAAATGCATTCACACAAAACTTATAATTACATTTAATTCCCTTATTATATATTAAATAGCTCATAGTTACATAATATATATGGATCATGAATATTTACTTGTCATAATTTGATTTATGATTTTGACTAATATTGTGATTCATACTTCAAATGGTCATCAAATTTGTTTACATGTATGTAATAAATTAGAATGCTTCATAATTAGTTTTCCTAAAAAATTTCCTAAATCCTTATAACATTAATATTAATATCATATTTGAATGCTCCAAAAACCACCTAGTTGCATGATCTGTTCAAGAAAACAAATTTATTAAGAAGACAATTCAAATGGCCTACATATAATTTTATCTTCAAAGGCACCAAATAAGATAATTCTTATTATCCATTATCTCAATGATAGGTTCAATAAATATTTCGATGGTCAAATTCATCTATTTGATCAATAAATATGACATTTTCAATGAAAAAATAGTTAGTTGTAGAATGTTAGGAATCCATAACTCCATAGACAATGTTCATAATATTAAAAAAAAATCTTGATAGGAAGTGAAATGCTCTCAACCAACATTGAAAATTAACTATGGATGTTGGAGGAAGGAACGAGTATCCTAGGGAAAGGAACAACTGCCACATTTCCAAGCATAATGGAATCTTTCCGAGTTGCACTCCAATTAGAGTATCTTCTTGTTCTTCTTCAAAATTATCCTTCATATATATTTCTTCTTCAATCCATGATTCTCATATAGAAAAATGGTCTTATTCTTATCAACCCTTTTACAAGTTTTAAGCCTTAGAGGATCCACCCTTGAATTCCTCTCGTGTACTTTGCAAGATCTATACATGTTACACTCTTAATAATCCAAATCACACATAGAATGCCTAGTGTCCATGGGAGTGTTATTTCAAGAATTAATCCCAAAATCCTACAATATACTTTATAGTTTTCTCATTTAGTTTGAGATGTGTATGGTTTCCACATCATATTGATGAGAAGAAGAAATAATTAAAATATTTTTCTACTTGGTGTCTTGAGAAAATGGTTTGTTATAAATGCAATTCTAAGGTTCCAAATGAAAAATGTTATCACAACCCTATAGCTACACTACTAGCAATTATATTTTAATTTCTAATGGGTACATTACATGTGTGTTTTCCCTTACATTCTTCTTATTTTTTATATTATTTTTTAATTCTAAATGTTTTATTTGTCTTAGTAGGCATGTATTTGTTGAAGAAACTTACATTGTGATCACTCAAATCTCGTGCATTTATACAATTTTGTATTTTTTAGATTTTGTTATTATGTATGATTAAATGTTCTCATTAGTGTAGTGATTTCTTAGAAAATCTTGAGATATACTATAAAGGCATAAACTTACAAGGTTAAGTGTAGTGCAATCAATTAAAATATCCATTATGATCTAGATGGTTATTAACAATATGCTATCAATATTCTCATTAGAAAGGAAGGTGGTAAGAGTGAACTCTTGAGTTACAAGGTTGATATCATTTGATGTCAAATTATCATTAAAAGGTAATGTGAAATTAAAGGTTTAAAGTTATTCTACTAAAACTTGATCAAATGACTTCGAACAAAAAAATAAAAAACTTGATCAAATGATATATGTTGACAAGGACATGAGATTTGGTATACAACACATGACATTTAACTAAACAACATTCAAAAGATTTCATCATTAGAATTTCTCTATGTACTTGTATGAGAACATACAACATTTTAATCATCCATTAGCTATACTAATTTGTGATGTGCCTTATCATTTATACATTGCAATAGACTTTAGTTATGCCTCTTAATATACTAAACATATAATCGGCATTGTCTAATTAGTTTTCACAAGGTTATTGCATTATTCCCTTTGTAAATATATTTTCATGATATTCATCTACATTACATCTTTACCGTCCAAGAAAATCAAATTATAATTACAAGCGGGAAACCAATAGCTTGTGTTATGATTACCCACCAATATCATCTTATATAGGGAGATGCAATAGCTTCTAGTGTGAATTCTTCACGGTGGTGGCGGCGTTTGGTCATGAGAAATGCGGTTCGATGGAGAGTTGGTGAGGAAGATACGTATGCATTACAGTCATCTTTTTTGTTTCGGCCAAAGACGAACAAGTCATGCACGACGTCGGGGCATTGGCGATATCTTTAAAAATGAACAATCAACAATTTTCTGTGATGATCATTTAAAATGTCTTGCATCTTTCTCCGACAACTTGTGTGGAAAGTTCGATTGTTAACATCTTCGACTTAAAAGTTCATGCAACGTCATTAACTGGATAAGGATGTATAATTTTTCGAAATTTGTTATCGCCACAATATTGGATAATGTTTATTTCTGGTTGTTGGGAAAATGATATTTTATTTTAAGTTTAGTTATTTTTAGGTGAACGAATCATCGAGTGATAATGGTCATATATATATATGAATTTTTATTATTTATAAGAGATATTTTCTATAGCAAGTTAAATTGTGGTATTGCTATCAGAATTGAACTATGTAGATTTTGAGTCAAACTCATTGGCCCGTGTTTCATGAATAGTGGTTCAGAAGAACCCATCAATCATAAGAATGAATGGAACACTTAACACTCATTGCATCTAGGTGGTGCTCACAGAGGTGAAGCATCAGGCTTCCTAGGAGGTCACCCATCACAATACTACTCCAGCTCAAGTTCGGGTGCTTCACCTCTCTGAGTATCACTTAGATGCAATGAGTGTTAGGTGTTTCATTCATTCTTATGAGATATGGTTTCTTGTGAACCACTACTCATGAATACATGGGTCAATGAGTTTGACTCAAAATATACACAGTTGAATCCTGATAGCATTATCACATTTTGACTTGTTGTGGAAAATATCTCCTAGTTATTGATTGATGAGCTTAAGAGGCTTTCTAATGAATGGTTCATAAGGCACAACACTTGTTGAAGGGGTTACAAGAAAAGTGGGTTTAACCTTGGAGGAAACTCTATGGTTAAGCGCACTTGAGTTGGAGTATTACTGAGATGGGTGACCTCATGAGAAGCCTCGTTACTTCACCTCTACGAGAATCACCTAGATGTAATGAGTGTTAACTGTTTCATTCATTCTTATGAGAGATGGGTTCTCGTGAACCACTACTCATGAAACATGGGTTAATGAGTCTGACTCAAAATCTAGTCAATTGAATCTTGGTAGCAATATCACAATTTGACTTGTTGAAGGAAATATCTCCTACTTATCAATCGATGGCTTAACAGACTTTCTGACGGATGGTTCATAAGGCATAAGACTTGCTGAAGGTTTTGCAAATGGAGTTACAAGAAAAGTGGGTTTAACCTTGGAGGAAACTTTGTGGTTAAGTGTGCTTGAGCTAGAGTAGTACTAGGATGGGTGACCTCTTGTCCCAATGCTTCACCTTTAAATAATAGATATACAAATTATGTTTTCAAGATCTTTTATAAATTCTTTTTTAAATAATATTTAAAAATATAATTTGTATATATATTTTTAAATATACGTGTAAATGAATTAGATGATGTGAGAGGAGCACTAATAAAAGATTTTAAGAAATTAATAAGATGAAACAAAAGATTAGATAAAGATAAGATTGTTTAAGTACCTACACATATCTTTCTATTTATTTATTTCTCATCTTATCTTCGAATGTTAAATAGCATACCAATTTCCTTTTTAAAAATATCTCTCTAATCTTTCATATTTTAAAAAAGTTGAATATACTTAATTAAATATAAAATTAATACATCTTAGAAATTAAAAATATTTAAACATTTACTTAATAGTTCCCAATAAATTATGTGCAACTATAAAAAAGAGTACACAAGTCGTTACAAACAAATTGGTAGTATTTCCATTTGAGCATGGTAAAGTATTTCTTTTAATAAACACGATGTCATGATTTCTACGGCTAGAAACTTGTGTAGAGTAGCATTTGTCAAATCATGGGTTTCTAGACTGTTGATTCGTCGCCCATGGTTTTGGCGAGTGGAAAGGAAATGAAGAGAATTACGTGTCTTTTGGATAAGAAAAGGCAAAGAATAAAAATTGGGTATGTGTATTTGCATACGCAACTCATTTATCTGTGTTTTGTAGAGTGAATAAATTGGTTCCTTCTTATCTAAGATTCCATCGCCATCTCACTTGCGTGGAGTCTTTGGATTCTTACGTACCACTCATGTGAGAAATTAGCGGAAGAAAGATGGAATGTATGTGTCAATGGGAATAGAAACTTCTAAGATGACCTGGAAAAAAATAGATAAAAAGTCTAGCTGATGAAAGATGGGAACGCGTAGAAGAAAAAATATAATGAGATTAGAAGAAAGTGGAACCTTCTTATTACTTCTTGGCGAAGAATTATAGGCATCTAGTGATTAAATTAGTTAATTTCAATAAATCAAAATTTGTTATTTTTGAAGACTGATTTTTTTAATTATCTTTATGTCAAAAATTAATTTTGAAGAAGGATTGATTATTTAAAAAATAAAAGTCTTTGATTTTATTTTATTTTTATTAAGATTTTTATGCTATTTGTTGTAGCACGTTTGTTCATTAGCTATGAATGTGAATCAAAATATAAAATACTAGCAATCGCACCATGGTGTGCAATGGGTACGCCGTATTAATGTTGGAGGAACCAAAAATGCATTCATTTATTTGGTGGCAAAATTTTATCTAAAATTAATCAATTTGAATAGAAACATTGTATAATTGTCTTGTTAGTTTTTTAATTTTAAATTAAATGTAACTTTATTTTTAATTATAATTACTATTTTGTAAACAATAAATGTAGTGTTGTTCACTCTTTTACAATAGGATAATTAGATTCCATTACCAACAAGCTCATGCTATGTTTTTGATAAGATGGGATGGAAAGAGAGTTGGACCGAGAGACAAGGATAGAGAAGGATAAGAAGATATAAAGAAGATAAAGTTGGAGGAGGGGAATATGGAGAAGAGACACCTGGATAAATATGTGTAGCCCACCAAGTCAATATCAATATAAGTTTACCCTTCATACTTAAATATGTGTAGCCCACCAAGTCAATATCAATGCCTACTACATAGTGAATCTCAAGATTCTATTATAACTTGCCATTAGACTTGTTGATGGCAAGATTAACTATGCCGAATGCTCCACCCCCAATAATGGCGCCCTTAATCGATTCCAATAAAGCTAAGCTAAGCTTTGATTGTTTTAGAGTAAAGCACCAAATAAATTTTTAGTTGAGAATTAATTTAGTATTATCTTCTCATATTAATGTTTGACAGATTTTGAAAGACAATCGTTTATAAAAAATGTACTTTAGAGCACACTATTTGATATACTCATAAAAGATACAATTTATCAGTGCTTTGTGGATCCAAAGATTTGTAAACCAAGGGTCTTTGCACCTACATTGATTTTCAAGTTGACCTTTTGAAGAGGTCAAGTTCACTTTAAAAAATACTTCTATTTGGTCATTACATTGATCAACATTTACAATAAACACATACAAATTTTACTTGTGAATCTATGATTACTTGTCATGAAGAAAATTAGATTTATTGAGATTGAAAATTTTAGACTTTGATTAGATGAATCATTATTTGACTCATCTAATCAAAGTCTAAAAGTTTCAATCTTTATAAATCTAATTTGGAATCATTACAAATGGAATTGAATGAAAATAGAAATTTGTTAAAAAGATGATTTTGTATGTATCAAATTTAAAATAAAATACTAGAGATTAAACCCTCTGTTGCTTGTTTAGTAACATAAGTTTGAAATTATAAAAAAATGAAGGGGAATATGGAGGAATAAATTTCAGAGAGCTCATTTATAGGATATTGAATTGGATGAAGTTGAAAACATCCAAATTATGTTTTGGGAGCTTAAATCCTATAATTCATGGGATTAAGAGATTCCATGTGAAATAGTAAACATGTGTTTAAAGTCTTGATTGAATTTAAACATGAGAATGATTTCATGATGAATTTGTAATTGTTTGTTATGGTATATTGCCAATTTGTGACATGTTTGAGATTTGATTTCAATTTGGATTGAATTGTGTTGCAGTTCAAATTCTATGAGTCTTTTCAAATGGTTAGAATATGCAACCAACATTTCACTATTAAATCACAAAACAATTAAAAACATTACTAATTTGTAGCCATTCACAAGTACAAGGATTCAATTACAGAATCTATTGCACCACCTAATTATCATATAGTTGGACATAAACATTGGTCAATGGTCAATATTTTCCATTCCAATAGCTCATTTTTCCATCTAATAAAATTATTTTTTCTCTTATTTCTAAGCTTAGATTCAAGATAACTAAAGAATATCATGCAACAAACTTTGGAAAAGATCTGTGAAAATCCTAATACCATTTAACAACTAGGAATTATTTGATCTAATCTATTGGTCATAATGAACATTACATTTGTTCATTCGATGAGAAAATTATTAATGAATCTTTACCTTTATATATCGTGGTGAGGTATGATAAGGTAGAAATTAGTCTATAGCTTATTGAAGATCTAGTTTAAATAATTGGAACAAAGATTGCTTGAAAATTTTACTGTGCATTTGCAAAAATTACAAAAATTAGATCCTATTATTAAAGGGTTTAACAATATTGCAAGACACTGCTTAGGTACTCTTACTCTTACTATTACAATTGGATCACTTACTTTAGATACTTTATTCAATGAAATGTCTAGTTGATTGTCTTACACCATTTTCATAAGGTATCCTTGGCTACACAAAATATTATTCATACCCTCTACATTGATGTGCTAAATGTTAAATATTTTAGTAGAGATGTTGCATAAATTAACATATCCTTAATTATTTAATCTTTAAAAAATAATTGATGATTCTAAAGATGTTAAATAAAATCACTCAATGAAAGATAAACCTACAAAGAAAGATCCCCCACCAATTAGAATTGGATTCTATATTGATGATTGGGGTATAATGGAGTTACTCCCTTTGGTGTTGAGGAGTAATGAATTGATCCCAAATCTTATAACATTTCTTCAACTTACATATATCTATCTATTTATCTAGCTATGGGAAAACACTTAAAGTGTATAATGAGATCAAAATTTGTATTTGACTCTCTTTCATACTTAAATATTGTCTTTTATATTAATATTTTTTTGAGTTGTTGAAGTTAAGTTGAGATACATTATAAAATTAGGAAATAATTTTATTCTTAATTTGAGCCTTAAGAATAAGTCTGAGCAAAATTAAGGAAAATATTTTAGTTCTAGGAAAAAAATCAAATGGTATTTATATACACAAGGTATTATATTTCATTATTTTTTTGACAAATTAAATTTTTAAGAAATTATTTGATATATGTAGTGATAAAACTAAAATATTGCTTAAATAACACATTCTAAATCTTGACTTTCTTAAATGATTCATTTAAAATCATACTAACAGGTGGATTATTTTGGACAAGCTAATATGAGATCACATTAATAGGTAGGTCCAATTAGAAAAAAAACCTAGTGCAATTTGAGATGAATCACTTAAACAAATCAAAGCTTAGTGTATATTGTTTAAGCTTTCCCCAAAAATCAACCATGAGAACACCATGAAAACCTTTTCCTAAAATTATCTTTATGCTAATGGAAGCTAGATATGTGGTGGAGGGAAACATCAAGCATGTTATCCTAAATATGATATGTCAACAATCATGGGGACTTGCAAAGGTAGCACTTTAATAAGAATAAAGGGTGTTACCCTTTTGTAACTCTTCTTGACAAACTAATTACTTTTATAGATTATTTGTAAGAACAAGGTGATTTTTATACAAACTAAATAAATAAATCTATCTTAAATAGAACACTCAAAGCTGTGACTATTTTAGATCGCTCATCTAAAATCATAGTAGTAGGTGGGTCGTATAAAAACCATAAAACCATAAAACCAAATTTGAAAAAATTATAAAAGTTGAGCATAAATTTGTCTTTGTATTATATGAAATTGATACATGGTAGAAGATAACATCAAATATATCATCCTTGTCATCCTTAGAAAAATGTAAAGCCAAGAATAATGAGGGGCCTACAAAAGTAGTGCTTTCATAAAAACCGTGGGCAGTGAAAGGGTGCTATTTGTTCTAAAAAAATAATTTTTAATGGGTGGCTCCATAATAAGGCTTGAACTTCATATCCAATTTGATGATCTCTAAAGTCAAACCCTTCATAATTGAATTGAGTAACTCCTCATCATCAACCATTTTATCACTCCAATTTTAGAGTTGCTCTTGTTACTTATTTTTTAGTTGCTCTTGTTCATTATGTTCTACCCATACCAGTTTTCATCACAAAGAAAACAACTATAAATTATTATTTGATGGTTCATTGGAGTTTATCTTTGTTGTGCCAAGCTAAATATTCTTTTGTCACAAATCTAATAAATAATCATAAATCATAGATCTCTAAGCATGACTTCAATTGCCAAAAAAAAATGTGAAGATAAAAAAATAGCATGAAGAAAGGAAACTAATTTGAACTTGTTCCATATAAAATGAAAAGTGCCAAAAGAAAAATAGAAAATTATTAGATGAATCATGTAATATGATCTAAAATATTGATGATGAAAATATTGTATACAATTTAATCTAGAAATACAAGAATCTAAAATAGAAAACTTTATCAAATAACAAACACCATTACAACTAAAATCATCCTGCAAGACAAGAAATATATGGAACCAATTTAAATGTATTGAAATAAAATTTTGTGTTCCTACCCTCCAGCTAATGCACACTTGCCCTCCCATACAATTTTGGGGGAAAAATTGTTGAACAAGCATAATACAACAGGGGAGACAAATTTGTCCACTTTGAGTGGTAGAGTCGCAAGGAATTTCTCTTTCTTCTACTCTGCTATGAATTTCAGGAGGGAGTTTTTGGAGGGAAGAAGTGTGGTTTATGGAAACTTCAAACAACTCTTGACAGTCATCACCAATCAAAGATGATGTTATTAACCTTGAAGGCACCTCCGATTCGCACTGATTGTCTTCACTAGAAGCCTCTAAATCTAAAATTTCATGTGCAAAATGTTTGTTTTCCTCAACACTGATTTCCATTACGGATTTGCATATATTAGTGTAGTACATGTAGTCAATTGGCATCATTTAATATTGATTGGTATTAAGTCTAAACCTAAATCATGTGCATTTGAGACATATAAAATGACTTCTAATTTAACAACACCTATTTCTAAGTGTCACCAAATGATGTATGAATGATGGTTCTACAATATGATCTAAATGACTAAGGCTTTGTCTTTTCACATAAAATTATGACATTCAAATATCATTTACTCTTGAGTTGAAGCCATTCATTGGAGTTAAGGAAATATGCATTTATTCAAAATTGAATTTGCAAAGAGGGTGTTTATATTGACCAAGTGCCTTGAACTATGATTACGGTTGCCTTAGTAATCTTGGTCCAGGATTTTTTTAAGAAAAATAGTTGTTAGGTTTCCAGACAACCAATGAATGATGATTTAGATTTAGGCTTAATGCCAATTTTTCCACATATTTATAGCTTGATGTTTTGGATTACATTCCATGATCTATCTTGTGCTATCTCATATTAATGATGAATAAAAATATCTTTCATATAATCTAACCCATTTTTTTTAAAGCAATAAACAATGAGTATCTCAATTTTATGTCCATACATATATCATTTGACCCTAGACTCTTATATTAAAAACAAGAATCAAGAATCAATTTGAATAAAAAACTAATAATATTTTATTATTAAAAATACATTTTGCAATGTTTAGAAAACTTAAAAAAATAATGATAAAAAATCACATATATAAAAACAATTATGCCATATATAGAAAAATTTATTAAGAAATAAATAGTTACTATAAACAATAATGTCTCACACACACACACACACATATAAACAACTACTATAATTAATAAATATTATCATTTTTTAATATATAATATATAATTTATTTAATACAGTAGATATACCTTTACCTTTAAATGTAATTAAAAATCACCAATTTCCTCAAAATAAAACTAATTTATTTTATAGTAGAGTTGCCATATTATGTAATTTTAATTTTAATTCTAATTCTAATTTAATTTTAATTTTATATAATAATAATTATTATACTTATTTTATAGAATTAAAATTTAGTAATAAAATATAACAATATACTTTAATTATTATTATGTTAAGATTATGTGGAATGATTTGTATTGACATTCATAAATTTCATTCATTATGTTTTATATTTTTAACTTGTACAATAAAATGATCATTGAAGAACTTATTTATTATATGTTGAAAAAAAGTTTAAATTCTAGAACAAGATAAAATATAGAAAACTATGTATACATGTATATGGTTCTCCATAGTTGATCAACATAAACAAGGTACCTAATGACAAGAACCGTGCCTTGTGTTCTTAAATTTTAATCATTTGAACAGACCTTATTCAAACTTTTAAAATTGTTTAAATATCTTAATATTAGGAAAACACAAATTTCATATTATGAAATCTATGCTTATTATCTTTCTAAATATAGAATTTCCCATTTTCTAGTAATAATTTCTCCAGCCTTCTGCTGACACGTAGATTATTGTTGTGATGTGTGGCATCCTGCATGATAGCTCACCTGCCTTATCATTGCTTCTACATTTTGCATTCAAACCATAATGTGGAGGGAAACATTTGCCTAAATATGTCTTGTAATAAGAGCCTAAATTACTACTTGTGTTGCTCTTTGGTATAAAACTTCATACCATGGGGATAAAACTTCTTGTTTTCAGATGTAGATATGTTTTCTTAGTGCTGGAACCAATCTATCTTCTTTTCAGAGCTTACAGATTGAATTTATGAAGATCTGTGAGATGAAATCATTGGTTTTGGCTTTCCTGCGGCCAATCTGTCCTTAGTTGAAAGTCTCCTGACGGGCTCCTTTTCCTCCCCTGTTTCTTCACCTTTCACGCAAGATCTTGCAATGGCCAGAGACAAAAATAGGATAGATTGACACAAACTAGAAGAAGCAGAATCCCAAATAGGGCTACCAGAATCCAAAGTGCTTGTAGGAGACATAGAAGCCCTTTTCACCTCTGTTACAAAACAACAGTTGATCTCAGAGAGAAAAGGAAGTTCCAACAAATGTGCAACAGTCCACCTCTATTTTAGATCTCTATGGAAGCACTTCTCCAGAAAATCCCGACCTTGAGCTGAAAGACAAGAAGGCAATTCTGACAATTGGTCTGTGCTACCGATCAGATACAGGGCTGCAAGGGGACTTGAACCGGTGCCCCAAGGTGGCATTCCAGTGGCCATTTCAACAACTATGCATCCCACAGACCAAATATCTGAAGGCGACCCCTTCTCCACTTGATTCACCACTTCAGGAGCCATCCATAGAGGGGTACCTCTTAAATCACTCATTAGCCCCTTTTCCTCTATTATCCTGGCAGATCCAAAGTCACCAAGCTTCACTATGCCAACGCCTCCCACAAGCACATTCCTTCCATTGATGTCACAGTGCACATTCCCCTACTTGTGGAGGTAATCTAATCCACGGAGAATATCACTTGTTATGGATTTGATTACTGATTCATCAAATTATCCTCCAAATTTACTCAGTAGATCTGTCACGTTGCCCCCTGGCACATACTCCATCAACAGATTGCACATCTCCACTCCATTCTCCACACTATAATCCTTCGCTAGACATTTCACAAAGTGTGGAGAATCCAGATTGTTGAGAATGTTGAATTCATTTTCTAAACAAGTAATAGAGTCCCCTGTCGTGGACTTTACAACAAAGAGCTTGCCATTAGACTTGTTGATGGCAAGATTAATTGTGTTGAATGCTCCAGCCCCAATAATGGTGCCCCTAGATTGCGTTGATGAGATGGAGCTTCTTGTGCTGCACTTCCATAAAAACCTGAATAACAATATCAGGCCATCTAATTTCACACCAATGCTTAGGGCCCATTTGGTGCATGGAATTAACTTATCTAGAATAGGCCTATTCTAGAATAAGGACCTATTCTGGAATTAATTAATGCTCAGAACAAAAGCTGGAATAAGGTTTGAACCTGTTTGGTGCACCTAGAATATGACTGGGAATTAATTTATTCTGCGTTTGGATCCCATTATGTGGAATGAGAATAAGGATTATTTTTCATTTTTTAAATTAATTTAAACAATATTTATTTTTAAGTTATCAATTTTGTTGCTGGTTTTTTTTTCATTCTCTATGCCCGTTCGTCCATCTTTATGCAAGTTCAACACAAAATTAGAATCTTCACATAGAATCTGCAGGGATTCGATCTTTATATATTTTCATTTATCTCATTTCATTTGATGACAAATCGTAGAGAATGATTTGAAATATTATAAAAAATTTGTTCACCCGCTTAAATTCAAAAGCTTTTTATTTGCATATAGTCAATCAATAACTCTTCTTATAAAGATATTTCATACCTATAATATATCTTACTTTGTAAATGTACTTTAAATATTATTACAAATGCATATTCTTTTAGTTTAGTTTTCTATTATAATTTTTATTGTAATAATTATTTTATTTATAGTTTATTTTTTCTAAATCTGTTCATAATATATTACATTTGTTGTTTATTTTTTTTCAAATTGTTCATAATATCATTACATTTCAATTTTTAAATTATTTATATATTATTTTGGACAAGATTTGTAGAATTAGATCTGATTTTTTAAGTACGAATTTAACTTAATTTATTTTTTAATTTTATAAATCTAAAATTTTAACTTTAAAAATATGAATCATATATCTACAAATTTTGAATACTATAACATAACAATCTATGGTCCAATTGAACAAGGGTGCACTATATTACCTTGCAATATTATTAAAATTAATGATATGTCTTAATTTTTCCAAGTTTCAGAAACCAAAACAAATTGATGTAATTTGCGGCATGCGGACAAGGGTTTGAACCCAGCCGAGCCGAGTGGAGGTGGTAGCGGCGGCTTGGGTTTCGAAGGATAGAGGGCGAGACACACTATAAAAATTGCATACACTGTTAAAAAAAATAGCAAACGCTGATCCCAGAAGATGTCACCGTAAAATTCTATGGCGTAGAAAACCTAAATTCGCCGCCCTTCTTTGCAGACGTGGACGGAAATTCTATGGTGTAGAAAACCTTTTTAGCTGCGAATGCGAAATGGACCCGATGACAAATTAAATTGCCATCTAGTTTCTTATTCTCGAATAGAGTTATTCGAGAATAAAACTAATTCCAACTATTTTTTGGAATTAGTTTATCTGTGCATAAGCCTCAAAATGGGAATAAAATTTCCTATTCGAGAATTAGAAAACATGCCACAAACAGAGAATAAATTTATTTGGGCATTATTGAATGCCTATTCCAGGTTAATTCTAGGCGCCAAACGGGCCCTTAGGCAATTGCAGATATTTAGAAATCGTCAGTGGAAAACTGTGGAAATGGGACAGTTAAAATAATGATAAGAAATGACAGCTTGTATGCCGACAAACTATGAGGAAGATAATTAAAAAAATTAAAATGGTAGACGATCAGAGTGTTTGCTGGAGGATGGACGACCAAGAAGCTCCTAATGGTAGTCATTGGGCTCTCCACAATTTGTACAACTTGCAACTGTCGATCATGCAAAAGAGGTCGGGGCTTTCTAAAATGGAAACGCTTCGGTGTAATTATGTGAGATATTAATTTTTAAGTATATAATATATATATTTTTAGGCAGGTTACAAATACAATATATTTATAATTAATTATATCTATAAAGCTTTTAAATAATAAATTCAATCTTTTATGTTTTTCCAATATAATTTTTTCTCATCATTTGTAGATATTAAATATATATCAATTTAAAAATATTTTATTTTACATAGGTTTTGTGTATGTTAATTTTTAATATAATGCAAAATTGGTAACAAAAAAAATTATTATCTAACTCAAAGTAAATGACATAAGTAAATCAACTAGAGTTACATTTGGTTTATTAATTTATTATTCTTTCAAACATTCAAATTCTTTTCCAAAGTTTAAACAATCCTAATAACATTTTATATTTCTATAAAACTGAAAATATAACACTTTAATAAACTGTAAAAATTTATTTTAAGCAATATAGTATTTTACTTTATAATATAAGTAAATACTATTTTAAAATATTTAAGATAAAATAAAAATTTATTTAGATATTTAAAAAATATAGATATGATTGTTCCTAGTAGATTACCTATTTTCCTCGGAATTTCTTTATTAAAGCATTCTATGGGAATATCTTTAAGTAATATTGCTCTAGCTACTAAAAAAAATTTCAAGTTGTTAGGGTTGAAAGCAGGTGACCAATCTAAAATAGAAATCTGATCCATAATAACTGGGGCATCCATTATTTAGAAGTTTTACTTTCATTTCCCTATTAACACAACTAATAAGAATAAATCCCTCAGGGAGCAGAGCAACACATACCTGGTTGGGCAATTTCTTTATGAACCAGTGAGCGATTTTTCCAGATGGAATCCCATAGCCATTCCAGCAAACAAAGACTCCATATTCCTTACACAACTATTGAGTCCTCTCGATCATACCATCATCAACTTCCAAAATCAGGGTATCTTGTTTAGCGTGAGTAAGATGGATCTTCAGTTTTTGGAGAGTATTAAGAAAATTCTTGCAATGAGGAGGGGAATAAGGACCTAATGATGGTTTTGGGATAGTATCATTCTTCTTAAACTTAGGAGGGGCTCCTATCTCCTTTGGAGGAAGCCAAGCCATGTCATGCCTACGATGAGGAGGTGGATAAGGAACAATAACATGGGGACAAGGAGTTTTAATCTGAGATCCAAATCTAGATTCATCTATGACCTTCTCCCTAGGTTGAAGAAGTGAAAAATTGTATGCCAGAGGCATTGTAAAATGTCCACTCTTATCAAAGTATACCTTCAGATTTATCCTCACCAATTCCTGACCGAAAACCCACTCTCTTAGATTTCTTAGAGGCTACCATAGTCCATTGATCATCATTCTAAGGAACCATGCCTATCTTCGAATGCTGAAAGTAATTTAAATTCGCTCTAGGGCACAGAAGACCCCCAAGCCAACCCCTTCATCTCCTTGTAGACAGAGTGTCATTAGTAAGTTGAGCTATCAAGATAGCGCCAAGATGAATGAGACCTTCATGCCCTCAGCTGAGAGTTCCAAGCATAACGAGTTGCAGAGAAGACTTGCAATTGTTTTTGTAAACTTTCAACACTAAAATACTTATGTGAGAATGCAGACAAAAAAGCAAGGCAATGCACCATTTTTTTCATTGTGATAGAAGTTTATGTTGAACCCTAACTTGCTATTATTTATTATTAATACATATGTTTCTATTTTGTTTATTATATAATCATATTTATTTGTACTTTTTAAAATCTAATATATAAATTTTAATAATTTCTTTATTTTTTAATATATATTACTAATTTATAATATTAGTATTAATAGAATATTTCTATATTGTTTATTATATTAATTTAAAATCTTTTTTAAAATAAATGATATGAACTTAGAATTTTGTTTACTTAATTTGAGATTTTTACTTGTATTACTATTTTATAATTGTTTTCTAATTTTATTATCTTTTTAGTACAAATAAATGTTTTATATGATTTATTATATATTATTATTTTAATCTTTTTAATTTATAAAAATTAATATAAATTAAATTTGTCAATATTTTTTTTGACAACTACAATTTTTTATAAAACGTAAAATGAAAGGCATTAAATTTTTTTTCAAGTGTTAAGGAATTCAAAATTATCTAAGTGATGAATGTAGAAAAAGATTGGAAATGATGTATGGATGAAGAAAGTGGAAAATAATTGGGATTTATGTAATGAAGAAAGTGAAAAAAACACGAGAGAGGAAATCACATCTTGTTTGGATAAGATATATTGATGATAAAAGTGAAAAAAGATGGAAATTGTACATTTTATAGGATAGGCATACTACATATCTATTTGGAGGAAAGTTTTAGAAGAGGGAAATGAATTTAATATTTTTTAATGTGATTTATTTTATTGATATGTTAGATATGTTTCTAGAGTCTTGTTGTATTAAATACTATGATATATATTAAGGTAATTGTAATGTGTTTCGTATCATGTAGTCATATGGTTAAATCATCATATTATCAAACAATCAAGTAAACAATGAATAGAGGTTGTGAATGTTTTAGCATTCCATTTTTTGTATTTTGTGGTCTTTACCTACAAACACCAACACTTGAATAAATCATTGCACTAGTGGGGCTAGTGTTAAGATATTCACAATCAAATGAAATGAACATAATCTCCACTAAAATTGATTTATATCTTCCTAGTTATGGTGAGTGTAGTCCATTTAGATGGCTCATTAGATTGAGCATAGGACTAGTGACTTGAATGCCCTAAATAGAAGATTCAAGTGAGCATGATGCATGAATTGCATTTTTTCTTGAAGATTTTTCAAAATGATTATGCAAGCTATATTAGAATGAGATTTAAACAAATAAAACAAGATTAACAATGCAAGATTACACTAAGAGATGATAATATGTGAAAGAAAACATATTAATCTATACTAAGAACACGTGCAATGCTAAAGCTAATATGAAAATGACCTAGGTTGAGGAACTAATTTTGATAGAGTGCCTTTCTGATTGAAAAACCTAGATCCTTTGAGCTAAGAAGAGCTTCCTTTTATAGGATTTCCATCAAAATAGACGATCAAGATTCAAGGATGAGGAGAGGCCAAGATTCTTCCTCCCTCAATCCATGTGAAAGGCAAACAATTGGTCAAATTTCTATTTGTTTGGTTGGAGATGAGACAAAATAGGTAATTTCTTTTCTTTTTATTGCTTTATTTGGGTTTTATGTGCTCACACATGTGTAAGGATGTGTGAATGAGTTGTTTTAATTAAAAAGGTTTAGTAATTTTAATCAAACATATAGTTGTAGCAATTAAATTACCTTTATGCCTTTGACTGAAGATTTGATGACATGATTAAGGAATTGATTTAATTATGCAAGTAGATTTGTTTAAATATTTACATAATTTGGCCTAGTTTATTAATGCCTTTGATTTGGGATTTTTAGGCCAATTAATCAAAATTAGGGGCTTTGGGTTTTATAGACCATTTTTAGGTAATTACATTTGCCCCTATTTGAATTAATATGTGTGCAGGGCATTGATTCAAAGAACAGATGATTCTGAATTAGGCAATAGCTTATTGTGAAGTGATGAAACTATCCCTAGTTAGGAACTGATTTTAAACTTTATTGAATAGAAACCGATTGAAGATAAAAGATATCAGCTCCGGACCTCATTAAGAGAAGACTGATCATTATGACTCTGAGCTTGATTGGATGAAGACCGATAGGTGATTCCAAGGTATTGGTTTTGAACTTGATTGATAAAAAACCAAGAGTATCAATTCTGAGATTGATTGAATTAGAATTGATAGATGAAGCACAAGATGTTGAGCTTGACATAAAGTGTTGAAACTAGACACCTATTAGGAGACTAATTGGAGCAATTGACTTGATATGAAGCCTGATGAAGCCAATTA
The DNA here is from genome assembly GCA_027943335.1 of Chamaecyparis obtusa. Lineage (NCBI taxonomy): Eukaryota > Viridiplantae > Streptophyta > Pinopsida > Cupressales > Cupressaceae > Chamaecyparis > Chamaecyparis obtusa. Next base: position 323,770 of record BSBK01001833.1, on the reverse strand, counting down.
TCTGATTAGGAAAACATTTTCAGATTGATGTGATACGATGAATCCGATATGCCTCTAGAGATTTAGTTGTGTTGAAACTTGATTAGATGCTTCCCCTGAGTAATATAAATTTTGATGAAGATGAGATGCTCCTATCGATGAGGTCTTGCTTGATAGGGTTATTGCTATTTGATTATGATGTTGCCCCCTCTAGAGTAAAATCAAAATATGGCAAGGGTACCATAATGATTTCAATTGATTTTGATTAGAAATAATTTTGTATAAATTTGATATGATTTTGACAAGATTTTAGATGACTCCAAATGAGTTCTAGGTTGATTTAGGTCATTTGGAGCAAGTTTGACCAAAGTTTGACTTGATTTTGACTCACATTAACTATGGTTAGATCATGCTAGATTGATATTGTCAGCATGATTTGGTGTAGTTATTACACAGATTCATGATAGATTTGTGTTGATTGGGGCTTGATCATCCCTGGTTCTACCAACATTTTTCAATTATACCAATTTCCTTGATCAAATCCTAGTTCTATCATTTATTCGATTATTTTCCATGGGCTAACCATTTTATCCTAAGTCTTTATTTATTTAAAAGGAATTTCCTCCCCTTTTATTAAATAAAAAGCCCTCACTTTTCCTCTTATCCTAAGTTGCACAAATAAAGCATTATTCCTATTTTATAAAAAGAAGAAAAAGCCTTTTTGTCTCATATGGACACAAAAGTCAACTCTTATTTTCTCATTGGAGGAGATTTGTGCACATGGATTGCTCCTCTTTCAATCTCCACCCTTGATTAAATCTTTTGCCTCTTAATCTCCATGGTCCATTCCTTTTCAATTCCTTTAAAAGGAGAGCTCTTTTCTCATTCTAGGATCCCAACTTTGAATACTAATCTTATGCTGCAAGATTTCTTGGAGACTTTGGAGCTTTTGGATATCTTCATGCATTTAACTTTCATTCTTGCATCATAGCTTCATGTTTATGCTTTCGAGCTTAGTTTTCTTTATGCTTTAGATTAGCTCACATAGCTTAATTAGCAAGGATTTGTAATACTTTCATTTCCATAGCTTAGCTTGCATTTTCATTCTTAGCATAGTTGCATTGCATTTCCAATGTTGATTCTTGAGGATATTGGCATTCTTGCTCTTGTCTCTTTGAATCTCCCATTGTGTGGTTTACTAGCAAGGTTGCATGCTTCAATAGCTCTAGTTGAGAGCACCATCAACATCCTTGTGACTCCATGCCTAGGGAGCTCTAGGTCGCTTTCTCAAGGTTTCTCATTCATGGATTCCCTTGGAAGTAATGACTTAGAGAGGTGCACAATTTAGTGTGTACACCTGGGTCAACTATGTTTGACCAACATTTTGACTGAGCTATTTTAGTAGGGATTTAATCTCATATTTTGATTTTGATCTTGAAAATGGATTCGAGATATCCAAATTAGGTAAGGGGGTCAATTTTGTGTTAATTAAAGGAAGTTGAAAATTAGGTCAAATGGGTATAAAAGGGGTCTAAGGGGTCATTTTCAATTCATTTGAACATTTGACTTTTCAAATTGTGGAACCCTCAGAAAGAGAAAATGTTGATTCCAGTCCCTAAGAACAATTTTGAGCTTTAGAGGTGGCACATTCAGCCTTGACACTAGGGTCCACCAGTAAGTGCTTGATCCGTGTTCTTGTTTTGTAATTTATGATGCAACTTTTTTTATTTTTGTTTACATTTTTTGTATTCAATGTCAGAATGTTGTACAATAGAAGTCTCCTATCATACCATCTACTAGGAATTATCGTACGATAATATGTTCAAAACCATATTATTGCACCCATTGAAAATTTTTATCATATTAGAAACACCAATTAGCCGTATGCTACCTTCAATGTTGACCCTTCTATTGTGCGAATTGTGAAGTTTTATTGTATCATAAATTATATCGCACCCTTTGTTGAGTTTTATTGTATGATAATATGGTGAACTATGTTTTATTGTATCAAAAATAGTGTTAGTTTTTTTAGCCTTTTTAAAAATTATGTGATCACATAACTTGTCCTTTTGGCCTCTTTGCTTGACCTTTTGTCAGTGTAAATGCTTGACTTGTATGTTTCTTGGCATATTTAGCGAGATTTAGATTGAGTAATAATGCTTGTATTACTTTTGTGATGCAAGAGCGATTGGTGGATCCATCGTTTCAATGTGCCTACTCTCGGGCCTTGAGACTAGTTCATCACTTATAAAATTAGGAAATGGTTGTCATTGAATAGAGTGGGCTAGGGAATCTCACTACTTTACCAGATATCTATGTTAATCATGGACTACTCACCACGCTTGTTGAGAGATTCCACTCTAAGAATAATACCTTCCATATCCAAACTATATAGATCACTATGATGCCAAAGGATGTATATTGTATTTTGCACATCCCCTTCTCTGTAGACTTAGTTTATTATGATCATGATCTTGCACAGGGTATCACAAGTCTACGAAAGATATTCATAGATGACACCATTTTGGAACAACATATCACATGGGACTATATGTTATCACAATATGGGGATGAGTATCCTTTGGTGTGTGTGTTGGCTAGTTTGATTAGCTGCACTCTAGTCCTAGATCATAGTCATTAGGGATTTTTGTGTGACTGGTGTATACACCCTAAAATGGTCGCCTAGACTTTGGGCCCCATTTATTAAATTATCAAATTCCTGAATCAATACTTTGCAAAATTCAAATCAATTCCTTTGATCAATCCTAATTAGTTCAATCATTTCAATATTTCCTAAGGTTTGATCAATTTATTTAATTAAAAGAAATATTCTCTCTTAAATAAATAAAATAGCCTTATTTAATTGAAAGAAATATCTTTTAAATAAAATAATTTTATTTAATTAAAATCCCTTTTAATTAAATGATTTTATCTTGTTTAAATAATATCTCCCTTTTAAATATATAATGTTATCTTATTTAATTAAAAGAGAATCATTCTTTTAAATAAATAAATAAATAATCATCTTAAAGCTCTTTTGTGTTGAAAAAGGGAAACAAATAATTAAAAATAAAGAAAATTCCTTTTCTCTCCACATTGTCTAAAAAAAGGAGCTTTGTTTCCTCTTTTCAATTTATCCCACATTGCTCTTGGAGATGCATTCTCTTCCACATTTTCTTATATAAGGAGCCCTCTCCTTCTCATTTCAAACCCTGAATTTTCATACTATTGTTATGTTGCAGGCTTTCTTGGTGATATTTGGAGTTTTGAAGATTATTACATTCTAGCTTTCATATTTGCATTAGCTTAATCTTCATAGCATCTTAGCTTAGTTTCCTTCATTGTTTTAGCTTAATCTTCACATAGTTAATTAGTGAAGGAGAGTAAAACTTGCATTTCAATAGCATAGTTTATTTCTTTGCATTGTTATCATCTAGATTAGTTTCATTTAACATACAATAACTTGATGATCAATGGAGATTAGCACTCTTGCTTCTCATCCTTGAATCTCTCATTTCTTGGTGTACTTGCATGGGTTTAACTAGGTCGATCTGAGGGCCTCATAATACAACCTTTGCACTCCATGAATAGAGAGTTGTGAATTTCTATTCAAGACCTCACTATTGAGTGTTCTTGGATGTAATGATTCACAGAAGTGTGACTACTTTCTAGCACACATTTTTGGCACCCACCAAAAATGCCCCAAAGGAAGAGTTTGTTGCTGAGACATACAATATGAGTGGTTTTCCTGGTATAGGAGGCAAGAAAAGAGACACACACTTGGATGATTTAGAAGTCATTCTAGATCATATGGATCAATTTCAGTTAAGATTAAATCCAAAAAAGTGTGCATTTGCAGTCACCACTGGAAAACTTCTCGGATTTATTATTTTAGCCAAAGGAATAGAAGTGGACCCAAAAAAAGTTCAAGCAATTTTGGATATGCCACCTCCCAAAAACATTAACCAAATGAGGAGTCTTCAAGGATTTCTTCAATCTATAAGGAGGTTCATTTCACAATTGGCGGATAGAGCTCAACCCTTCAATAAGAACTTACATAAGGGAGTCAAATGTGTGTGGAATGAGGATTTTCAAAGGAGCATAGATCAGATTAAGGAATACTTGGAAAATCCTCCAATTTTGATGCCTCCTATACTAGGAAAACCACTCATATTGTATGTCTGAGCAACAGACTCTTCCTTGGGGGCATTATTAACTCAACTTGATGACACTGGGAAGGAAAGAGCCATATATTACATCAGTCATACTCTTGTTGCATATGAGGTCAATTACACTAGTATTGAGAAAGCTTGCCTTGCTGTGGTGTTTGCTTCCCAAAAGTTGTGACATTACATGCTTGTGCACACAATACACCTCATAGCAAAGATTGATCCTCTTAAGTATTTGCTCAGTTAGGCTGCCCTCACAAGTAGACTTGCTAAATGGATGATGGTTCTTTCAGAATTTGACATGGAGTATGTTGAGCACAAAGCTATAAAAGGACATGCCATTGTAGATCAATTGGCCAATTTCCCAATTCAAGATAGCATGCCTATTCAAGTTGAATTTCCAGATGAGCACCTAATGTACATGACTGAGAGAACATGGAAGATGTTCTTTGATGGTTCTTTTATGCAAAATGGTTTGAGAGATGGAGTGTTGTTTGTTTCTCCTCATGGGTACACAATTCCTAAATCCTAAAAACTATTGTTCCCATGCACAAACAACATTGCTGAGTATGAGGCTTTGAAAAATGGACTCAAGATGGCTATTGAATGGAATATCACATAACGGCACATCTATGGGGATTCATAATTTATAGTCAACCAAGTTAATGAAAAATATCAAACCAAAGATGAGAAATTGGTCCCTTAGAAGAAAATGGTTGATTCATTGAGACGGTATTTCACATTTGTCACATTTCAGCAAGTTCCTAGAGTAGAAAATAAAGCAGCTGACGCTATGGCCACACTTTCTTTGCTTCTTCAGTTAGAGCAGCATGAGTCCAAATTTGAATTCCTGGTGGAAGAGCTACACTATCCTATTTATGACTCACAAGAAATTCACATAATCTATACCCTTGTTAGTCATCAATCATCCCGCTATGGTGCCATTTACTCATACCTGCATGATGGCATCATCCCTGACACCTTTAACTGATCTAAAAGAAGAAACCTCACTCAAAATGCCTCTCACCATTCCCTCATCTCTGGTGATTTGTATAGGAGGGGTTTAGATGGGACACTTCTTAGGTGCTTAGAAAATGAGGAATCTGATCAAGCACTAGTTGATATTCATGACGGCATTTGTGGGGGACATTCTAATGGTCTTTCCATGGCTTGAAGGTTTCTTAGGGCAGGGTAGTATTGACCTACCATGCAGATGGATGCAGTAGCTTTTGCGAAATCATGTGAAAAATGTCAAAAACATGGTCACTTGATACATGCTCCAAGAAAGGAGCTCATTCCTTTCATATCTCATTGGTCATTTCAGCGCTGGGCCTTTGATCTTGTTGGGTAGATTCATCCCAACTCATCAGGTGGACATAAATTTATCATCACTACTACTGATTACTTTACCAAATGGGTAGAAGCTGTTCCACTTTATGTTGCTTCAGGCAAGACAATTTCTCTGTTCATTTTGAACCTTATCGTTTGTCGATATGGAGTGCCTTTAGAGATAATCACTGATAATGGAGGTCAGTTTAAAAATAAGGACCTTACACAACTCTGCTAGAAATTAAAGATAAAACAACATTGGTCCTCCATTTACTTCCCACAAGGAAATGGACAAGCAGAGGCTTCAAATAAAACCATTCTTAAAATTTTACATCGAACAGTTCATAAGAATGGTAGAGATTGGCATCTACAGATAAATCTGGCCTTATGGGCTTATAGAACAAGTATTCATACTCCAATAGGGGCTACTCCTTTTGCCCTTACCTACAATGCTGAAGCAGTGTTACCTTTAGAGGTTGAGATTCCTTCACTTAGAGTCTCTCTCAAAGGTCTAGTTACCAATGAAGACTACCGCCCCATGAGACTGCAACAGTTGGAACTTCTAGATGAGAAGCGTAAAGCATCATTTGACCATATGAGGGTCTATCAAAAGTGGATGTCCAAAGCCTTCAACAAAAAGGTTCACCCTAGAGCATTTCAAGTGGGAGACCTTGTCTTACGAGAAAATCCTAAGAACCAACAACATAGAGAACAAAAGGGAAAATTTGAACCTAATTGGCTTGGACCCTACATCATCACAGTGGCTTTTGGGACACGTGCTTATTTACTATCGACTGAAGAGGGGGAGCATCTCCCTAAGCCTATTAATATCTTGCACCTGAAGAAGTTCTATCCATGATGCCTGTTTTGTCTGGGGGCATCCTTTGTACATATTTATTGATCCTGAAAAAAATACCAAAAAAATTCATATATGATGCTGAAAAAATTTTAAAAATCAGAAAATGTCCTAAAAAAAGAGCATCCTAGTGAAAACCTAGTAATAGGCACTTTGATGTCTCACCAAAAAAAAAATCAAAAAATTCAAAAATTCAAAAGAAAAATAAATAGAAAAAGTGCCTGGGTGAAAATCTAGAAATAGGTGCCTTGGTAGCAAAAATACAAAAAAAATAAATATAAAAAGTCCTGAAAAAAATCACAAAAAAAACCTAAGTGGTGAAAACCTGGAAATAGGCGCTACTTGAGGCCTTTGCACCCCTATTTTTTAACATGCATCCTCGACACTTAGCCTTTCTCCATCACACCTTGTCCTTGTTGCCTTGGTTTGGAATTGGTCTTTGTCTTTGTTTAGGGGTCATAACTGTGTTAGCTTTGGTCTCTTGGATGCGTCAGTCTTCAGGACACCCCAACTATGTTTTGCAACACAACCCTTGACATCGAGTGTTTTTCAACACTTATTAGTTTGGTCTTATCTAGTTTTGTCATGTGATTTTTACCTACTGGAAAGCATTTGATCCTTATTCTCAGAACTCAGTATCAGCAAACACACTTAAATTTTTAAACACAACACTTAATGCTTGAGCTATGTCATGATCTTTTCTTTGTGTGCTGACTGTTATTGATTTTCGTTGAGTGTCCTTGTCTAATAAGTCTCTCCATGATGCATAGCTAGAGGACTTGGGCCATGGGGCATGTTTTTGTTTTCTTTATGCTTGTGGGTGTGGTCTTGAAGCTCTTGAGTGTCTCTTGTTGTTCTCTTGGCACACTTAGGAGATTTGAGGCATCATCCTTGACTATTTTTGCACAACCATTCTTATGGTCATCCTGGCATCTATGCCTTGATGCGAGAATGATTTTGCTACATTAAATTGGGTAAGCTAACATTGAAGTCATCTTGACCCTTATGTCTTCGATGCTCATGTTAGAATCTTTCCACATTCCAATCTGATATAAATCATATTTATATCTTCATAGTTGTGTTTGTGACTAGTGCTGATTGTGTGATTTTCTGATGTCCGTTAATAATGACCCAATGATGAAAATAAGTTCTTTACATTCTCTAATGAATGATGAACATAAAATCCTATGTTACAGTTGCCCTATTGCAAGTACACCTTTGCATTTTCATGTAGCTTGCATTGATTAGACTTCATGATAATTTACATTTTAGGCTACATTATGAGTTTGAGAGGGTTTCCTTCATCTTTCTTGTGGACTTTTTATCAACTATGATCACGTTTTGATCCTCATTTTCTTATCTTCTTTTGTGATCTCAATCAAAATTTCCTATCTTAAACAATTGATTGATTTTGGGGCATCCTCTTTATTGGGACAAATTCTCTTTCTTCTCTCCAGTTCTTTCCATCTCTTCCAAACTTCTATCTTCCATTCGCTTTCAAGCCACTTCTTTTCTTTTGATTCAACCTTGGGGCATAATCTTTCTTACTGATCTACCTTGGTTCTGTGATCCTCATATCTTTCATCTTACATCAAGAACCTTATCTTTAGTTCAATTTGATAAACTTTATCAATTTATTATTTCTCCTCTATCTCATTTCGATTTCGATCACGAGGGGGCAGTACCTATCAAACTTCAATCCTTGATTCAGCTTTATCAAACCTATCAATCAAACCTTGATTGAGACTTGACAATTACCTATTTATAGGGGTGTTGGCCTCATCTTTTTCAATCAGCTTATCTTTGTCCTGATGTGTTCCCAACTGTCGAACACACGTCTAGGTTGTTTTGTGATCCCAAATCGATCTCACACTTCAATTCCATTTTTTGACTGCATGTGATCCCAAATCGACCTTACATTAGTCAAAGAGGGGCAAATGTATACACCCTAAAATGGTCGCCTAGACTTTGGGCCCCATTTATTAAATTATCAAATTCCTGAATCAATACTTTGCAAAATTCAAATCAATTCCTTTGATCAATCCTAATTAGTTCAATCATTTCAATATTTCCTAAGGTTTGCTCAATTTATTTAATTAAAAGAAATGTTCTCTCTTAAATAAATAAAATAGCCTTATTTAATTGAAAGAAATATCTTTTAAATAAAATAATTTTATTTAATTAAAATCCCTTTTAATTAAATGATTTTATCTTGTTTAAATAATATCTCCCTTTTAAATATATAATGTTATCTTATTTAATTAAAAGAGAATCATTCTTTTAAATAAATAAATAAATAATCCTCTTAAAGCTCTTTTGTGATGAAAAAGGGAAACAAATAATTAAAAATAAAGAAAATTCCTTTTCTCTCCACACTTTCTAAAAAAATGAGCTTTTTTTCCTCTTTTTTGATTTATCCCACATTGCTCTTGGAGATGCATTCTCTTACACATTTTCTTATATAAGGAGCCCTATCCTTCTCATTTCAGACCCTGAATTTTCATACTGTTGTTATGCTATAGGTTTTCTTGGCGATATTTGAAGTTTTGAAGATTATTACATTCTAGCTTTCATAGTTGCATTAGCTTAATCTTCATAGCATCTTAGCTTAGTTTCCTTCATTGTTTTAGCTTAATCTTCACATAGTTAATTAGTAAAGGAGAGTAAAACTTGCATTTCAATAGCATAGTTTATTTCTTTGCATTGTTATCATCTAGATTAGTTTCATTTAACATATAATAACTTGATGATCAATGGAGATTAGCACTCTTGCTTCTCATCCTTGAATCTCTCATTTCTTGGTGTACTTGCATGGGTTTAACTAGGTCGATCTAAGGGCCTCATAATACAACCTCTGCACTCCACGAATAAAGAGCTGTGAATCCCTATTCAAGACCTCACTATTGAGTGTTCTTGGATGTAATGATTCACATAAGTGTGACTACTTTCTAGCACACAACTGGGGTCAAATTTTACTAAATATGATCACCAAGTTGAGGATATTTTCATGGGGTTCCTTCTTGTTGTATCATATGTACATGGAACTCCACAAGGTAGTGTGTCATTGGGGTTGGAGCATGGTAGCAAGTGTCCTAATTTTATAGGTCCGGGGCTTGGAAGAATCTTTGTTACTTGCTAAGGTTTCCTAGGTTGAGGGTCAACCTTATATTTTTATATATACGGGTTATATGCACCAGCCCAATTTGGGCAATATGTTAGTCGAGGTGTTAGCTTGATGATATGTCTACCATTGTCTGGAGGCCATATGTTAGGACTGAGTGATGGTCTGATGCTTGTAGAGATTTTTCATTCATGTTTTGTAGTCATCCTTTAATCATTCGCTCTACCCCCATTGTAAAGAATTTTTTTATTTCATGCATTTGGTGGTAGTTCGGTCAGAAATAGATTATTTCTCAAGAGTTCACAAACTATGCACATTATGTAGATGAGGAGGCCCATGGATTGGATCTATGCCTATGATACCTCCTAGAAGTACATGAGGATATAGGTTTTCAGGCTACATAGTGAGACTAACTCCCAAATACCAAAGATGCAGGTGTCATAGATGCATATAGGTAGCATTTTGTGGCCCATGGGTTCCCAAGGTTCACTGATCCAGGTGAGAGGGAACCTCAATTAGAGGATGAGGAGGAGTAGCCAAATAGAGGGTAGGGCAGGGGATAGGTCAAGGGTCCTGATAGAGTATCTGAGAGAGCACCTTTAGGTCATGTTGGTCTGAGTGTGAGTCAGACATTGGTAGGGTAGTCATAGAGGAGAGGTAAGGGTGGGGTCTCTAGGAGAAGTTGGTTTAGGAGGCATAGTTGACATTGAGATAGAGGCTACATAGTGTAATACCCCAAAAATGGGCTATAAGTTCATTAATATCCTACATCTACAAATCGAACAAAATTGACATCAAAGTCCTAATCTAAGCCACATCTAAACATCATCGAATCATAATTGATTATCTTAAATTTTACATCGGGGAATATTCCTAGTAATATTCTTAATCATCATAATTATCTTTAATTTTATAATTATTTGGCAATAAATCACATTTATCCTAAAGTTTGATTAATTGAATATTTTCATATTTAATTAATTAGATTTAATATTTTCCATTTAATTGTTTAATTAAATTTAATTCTATCTATTATTAATTGTATTATTTAATTTTGACAATAAATCAAAATTCCTATGAATAATTGATTAAATTCTTATTTAATTAATTAAAGCATGTTGTCATTATTTAATAATATAATTTTTAATAAAAGTTTGATAAAATGATTGATTAACCCATAAATCAATTGTTTTATTTTTAAAAATCAGTTAAGTTGGAAATAAATCACTTTATTATTAAATTAATTCATAATTAAAACATGCACAATCATAAAAGCAGACAACTATCAATTATCAATTAAAGCTAAACTCTATTTTGAGTTAAAACTTAGCTTTTGCATGTTTTTGTGAGTTAATTATCCTTTATTTAAAAATAACTCAAAAATCAACCTGAGTTATTTGAGTGATTTATGATTTTTTTTCCATGCACCTCCAAAGCCCTGGATTTCTATAAAATCAAGGCTTCAGCTCTTCATAATTCATCTCATAATTTTGCAAGCTTACTTTGCCAAAGTCATCCACAAATTTGCACAATCACGCTGGAGAATTGGAATTGGGAGAATCAAAGCTCTTGCGAATCAACATCTTTGTGAGATCAATCTTTTTTTTTGTATACCATTCTTAGATAGTTCCATATCAAGTTTTTCATATAGATTAGTTTCATATCAAGTTTTTCATATAGATTAGTTTCATATCAAGTTTTTCATATAGATAGTTTCATATCAAGTTTTTCATATTAGCATAGATTTATATCAGTTTTTCATATCATTGCATAGAAAATATCAAAAAAAATAGATTAATTGCATTCATATTTCATATCTAGATCAATTGCATTCAAATCCTTCATTTAGGTGTCGTCTAGGTCATTGATCTTGATTACAATCTGAGAACATCAATCTCGCACCTATTAGAAGGCAGTAAATCATTTGGTTAGATTAGATTTCAATTTTGCACGATTTTGATTATCACTAACCTCTAATGTTTTACTGAGTGTTGTGTCTACAGATTAGGTACAATTTTCACACACACATTTCTGGCGCCCATCGTGGGGCCCTAAAATGGGTTTCCCTTCATTTCTATCAATTTTCTATCTTTTGAGGATAAGGGTTTCAAGGGTCCTGGTATACTCTGTAGGACACTGTGATTTTTATCATTCTGTCCGTACACTGCAATTTTTATCATTCTATCCGTACTTCCATACATCTCTGTATGAATTCTTGTGTGAGATTTCACTTGCATCGTGTGAGATTTCTTTCTGTGTCGCGCGAAATTTTACTGGTACCATTTTTGTGCGCAAAAAAAAATCACTTTCTCACGCGAGACTGCAGTTCCTCGCGTGAGAATTTATCTTTTATCGCGCGAGACTCAACTTCCTCAGGTGAGGCTTCATATTTTTGTCACGCGAGATTGTACTTCCTCGCGCGAGACTTCATCCTTCATCGCGCGAGATAGTACTTCCTCGCGTGAGACTTCACTCTTCATCGCACCAGACAGTGTTTCCTCACGTGGGACCGCATTTTGCCTCACGCAAGATTTTGCTACAGAGACACATAATTTATAGATTTGTACTTTCAGATTATTGATTTCTAACGCTTATAGTTTTCTGTTGATCTGTCTTGGTTTTGCACTTTTAGACGTGTGCTAAATTCTGGATTGCAGAGCATTGGATCTAAGGTATTCTTCTCAAGCTAATAATATTTCAATTTGGATCCTAAAACAAATCTCTTATGTGTCTGGCTTGTGTGCATCTTTTCATGCTTTGATCTATTTCTACACACTTGCATAATTGATACTAGGTTGTGACCCCTTAAGGATTCATTAAGTAGTCTTAGAATACTTGTGATTGATCTTGATTGCTATCTTGGGTTATTGGACTCGCTAATCCGCCGGCCCCTCATTTCTACCCCGTGGTTGCAATCTCAGCGCCATAAAGGGGAGGGGTCAACAGGACAGAAGCATTAAGTGTTCCACTTGGCAACCCTTTTGTGCTTTTAGGAACTCACTTGTTTTCTAAGTTGGGGACTCATTTTCAGCTTGTGTGAGGTGTTAAGTGTTCCACCTTATGGACTCATCTCATATTCTCTTTAAGTGTTAAGTGTTCCTCTTTTTGCTTTTTGGGTACTTTTGGTAGATTTTCTTTCAGGAATATATCTATGCTCACATAGTAATTAGGCCCTATGAACACTATTCGTGATTCTTGAGAGATTGGGTTCCTAGCAAAATCTTTCTCGACGACAGAATCCTTGTAGGTAGGGAGGATACTTAGTGCGTTTCACATTCAACTTGGTTAGTGTGTCTTCTCTTATTGATCGATACATTCTCTCCCAGAAGAGGTTGATAGATCACGTGGGGTTGATATCACGAGCTTTGGTGAATCAAAATTGGTTAGTGTGCCTTCTCTTATTGATTGATACATTCTCTCCCCGGAGAGGTTGATAGATCACGTGGAGTTGGCATCATAGACCTTGGTGAAGCAAAACTTGGTCTTAGCGTGTCGGATTAATCTGCTTGCTTTGTTTGGGTTAAAAGTGAAAAGGTGTCAAAAACCTTAGATCTGGAGCCAAGTCCCCTTGTGGTATACTATTGTGAGTCATCATTAGAGAGGGTTAACCGTAGTGGACAATCCCTTCACAGCGCAAACTGCGTTGACGGAACCTCAAGCGGTAATAGCCATTTTTTCCATGGTAGTGATAGCCGCTATATAAATGTCCTTGTGGAAGAAATCTCCATGGTATGGTTCATTGTTGGGTTGTCAGATCTCCCTAGCAGCTCTTGAAGATTAAGTTCTCAGACTGTGTCAAAACCCTGGTGCACCAGGATTGGAGTTCACCCCTTTGAATCATAAAAGTTGCAGAGTCAAACCATTACTAAAAACCCTAGAGAGGCCAATTTTTCACTTTCAGGTATATGTGTGTTATTGCAAAACTTTTCAGAACATACACAATTAGTACTCTTAGGGATTAGCACAATTTGGTCACTTGATTGTTCATGCGCAAGGTTGTTTTTGCCCTTGTTCATTGTTTTCAGATGTGCTTGGAATCACTTGCTTGCTGTTCTGTGCGCTTGTTTATCTGCGTGGCTATTAAAAATGATCAAATCTGGTATAACCTTCAAAATCTGGACAGTACAATTTGCAAACAATCCAAAACTAAAAACCTTAAGTTTTGCAAAATTTGACGTAAAATTCTTTCTGGAGTCAAAAGTCATTTCAGGAAGTCAAAAGTCGTACGAGTTTTGTCAAGTGTCATTTCAGTATTGCCCATTTGTCGTATGATTGAGAACCCAGTGTCATATGAGTTTTCAAACCGGCAAATTCAAGAAAGTCAAAACCCTGTTAGCAATTGTCATATGATATTGACAACTATCATTTCATTTACCCAGCTATCATACAAGTTTAGCAACTATCATTTCATAGACTACCCAGTGTCGTACGAGTCTATAGAGTGTCGTTTGGAAAAAATTGAGAGAGTTGTTAGAAATTGTCAAATTGCAAGATATCCAATGTTTCCAACCTAGTTCCAGAATCTGTCAAAAATATCATTGTGTCAAGAACAAATCAGTAGCTATTGAAAATCAGTACACATGTCTCAAAGAATCAGTACACATGAGGAAGAAATTTTGATCACCGCTATGATGAAGCAGCTGCAAGCTATGCAAGTCCAGCTTGACAAACTTGAGAAAGAAAAGGAACCTCTATACTCTTTTCCATTTGATAAAGACTTGTACATGTCACCATGCCCCCGAAAAAAATTTGAGCAATATGATACCTCTTCCACGGAGAGTGACACATCTAGCTTTGGAGACTATGATGACTATGACGACAAACAATGTAATGATACCTATAACACCTCTGTTCCTAAGAGTCCTCCTCATCATTCATTCCTGCTTACTACAAATGGGCCGTCACATTAGATAGATCGTGATGGTGATCCATATGATTCTAATTTTGAAAGAGACTTTGATGGCTTTTGTGGACAATACCTTGATTATGATCCATCTACTACTGCTGAGGGCTATAAAATACATCGTGCTAGCTTGAAATGTCAATACTATAAGGATCTCTCCTTTAAGAACTCTCCAGTTGAAAATAAAGATTACACTCTCAAGCAAGATCATGTTAATGCTAAACCTTTGTCTGGTGATGGTTCCCTTCCATCCCCTACTTCCTCCAATACCTGTACATTTCTTAAAGCTTCTGAGTCTTTCAAATCTTTCATAGAACCTTCATCCAACACAAGCCTTGATACTTTTCATGCGGTTCCCTATAGTTATCCTCCAGGGCTACCTCTTAAAGAAACTCAAGCTAACCTTCACTTGGCTGCAAAGACTTTCAATAATGATAAACCTAAAGAGCCTAAGCCTTCATATGCTATAATCCCTACTTCAGCTAGTCCTCCACCATCTCTTCCAAAGTCATCCATACAATCCCAACATGCTTCCTTGTCCTTAGAAGTGGCTCCATGTCAAGAGGACTCTAAAAATGATGAAGAAACGAACATAAAGAAAGATCAAGATCAAGAACCCTCCATGTCATCCACTCCTTTTCACGATGTCTCTTATCTGCCTCAGGGTTCTTTTGATCCTGTACCCCCTTTTTCATGCATTCCACCATGTCTTAAGTCTTCGCCTAAGCAAGATCAAGCTACTACTTACACTGTTGAGCTTATTGACAATCAAAATAACCTTACTACGCTTGCGCTTTCCAAAGATGATACTTTCATTAAGGTTGGTAAAAATGGTATTCCTTCCAATGTTAAGCCTATTGAAAAACAAGAGAAAAATTATGTTCTTATGCTATCCGAAGATCCTTGTCAAGATCAAAGTCTTTCATCTTCTTGTTCTACCACTCCATGTTCACTTCCACTTTCTACTCTTCCTAAGTCTTTGCAAGCTTTGAACAATCCTATCAAAGAAGGTGCTCATATTCAAGATGTCCATGATTCTATTGAAAATTCTAATGCTCACTCTAAAGATGTTGATATCCTTGGTTGTCATATAGATGTTGATGAACTTATTGATTATCCTTTTGCATCTTCCACTTCCATCCTTGGACCTCTTCCACCACTACTAAGGGCTTCATGCCTTCCTTCCATCTTGGGTCCTTATGTCCCTTCACTTTCCCCTCCTAACTCTCCTGATTCACCATCCATCTTGGGTCCTTACATACCTCCATCTCCCATCTTTCCTCAAGATCAACATAGATGCATACCCTTGAATCCTTTTCATCCACCCACCCATCTAAACCAGTCATATCCTCCCTCTTCCACAAATCCCAAGTCTTTTGGAAGTAACTTGAATGTTCAATACAAGAAAAAGAAGCAATGCAAGAATCCATCAAAAAAAGAAGATCACCATGTCTCCTCTAATCAACACGGAGGCATAAAGTCAAAAGAGATATCTAAGAAAAAAACTACAAGACAAGTATGGGTTCCAAAATCCATCATTGAAGATATTCTCTCTAGATCATCAAAAGGAAATAAAAAGCCTACGGCTATATGGATTCCAAAGTCTCTCTTGAAAGAGTCTGGTGTTGAGAAAAAAGTGAAATTGACATTCAAGCTTCCAAAGGCTTCCACTTCATCTCCCTCCAAAAATATTCTTCCATTTCATGTGCCTAAACCACAACCTCTGCTATCCATTCGCCATATTCCTTCACGTATTCCTTCATTCACAATTCCTCCATTCTCTCACCACCCTTCAAGGTATGTGTTGATGTTGAACTTGCCTTCCTTTCCATCTACCCTTTCACAATCCTTTCATGCATTATCCTTCTACCTCCTATCATTTTTCCTCACTTGCCTATTCCTCCTATCTTCCAACCTCACTCGCTTTACATAAAACCTTATCCTCCATTTTTCTCTTTCATCTCCCTTTCCCTATCAACATCTTTGAGCGTGTCATTTTGAATCCTTGGCATATCATAGTTTATCCTTTCAAGGAGCATTATCTAAAAAGCTTGCCTTCTTCCAAAAAAGAAATGAAAAATAAAATAAATTGAAAATGTGCCTTGGTGAAAACCTGGAAACAGGCACCTTGGTAGCAAAAGTAAAGAGGAATAAATTCATCCTATGGTGAAAACCACTCCCTTGTGGCACCTTGGATAAGTACCATGATGAAAACCTGGCAATCAGGCATTATGCGTAGTTCTTCTACATATTTCATCCATTCCATCTTCTCTTTTTGATCTTGACAATGTTGATCTATACACGAACATTTGACTATTTTGTGAGCTATCTTATGATGATCTTGCTTTCATTCCTTCCATGTTTAGCCTTCATATCCATCTTCCTCCATTCATTTTCGCCTATCGCTATCCTTTTCCCCTTTGGTCTTGATCTAATAAAAAAAGAAAGAAAGAGTAAAACATAGTGCTATGAAGCCTCTTGACATGTCTACTCTTTTGGACTGCATCCTTTCCTGCTCTTGCATCACGCTTTTGTGACTTATCCTATACTAGCCTTTCCCTACTTATCCAAATATGCTTTACATGAAAATTTTTCCCTAGCTTGGGTATTCTTAAGGAGTTTGCCCTTGAGGATTTCTTCCCTTCATTATCCTTTATTCTCTTGTCTTCCATCTCTTCCACTAGCTTGCCAATCCCTCTTGTTCTCCACCTTGCTAGACATTGGGACTGCACGATATGATCTTGCTTGGGAGTTTGCAATAGAAAAATATGCTATCAAGTATACCAAGTATCAGAACTAGTATCAGAATTCCTACAGGGGCTACACCTTTTGCTTTAGTTTATGGGTCTGAAGCGGTACTACCTATTAAGGTTGAAATCCCATCACTTAGAATCAAAATGCATGGACTTGTCACTGATGAAGACTACAGAGTGTCTAGGTTACAAGAACTTGAATTACTAGAGGAGCGCAGACAAGCAGCGTATGATCATCTCAGAGTATATCAGAAGAGAATGTCTAGAGGCTACAACAAGAAAGTCAGACACAGAGAATTTCAGGTTGGTGATCTAGTCTTGAGAGAAAATCCTAAAAATCAATCACATCGAGAACGCAAGGGGAAGTTTGAACCCAATTGGCTGGGTCCCTTTGTTATCACTACTACTTTTGGCTTTGGTGCCTATCAACTCTCAACGACTGAAGGAGAACAGCTTCGAGAACCAATCAACGTTCTCCATCTGAATAAATTCTATGCCTAAGGCATTCAGTGCTTGGTAAATGTCCTGAAAAAATCTTAAAAATCAAAAAATATCAAAAGTACAAAAAAATTGAAAAAAATATCAAAAATTCAAAAAAATCAAAAAATATCAAAAGTACAAAAAAAAATGAAAAAAAGAAAAAGTGCCTTGGTGAAAACCTAGAAACAGGTGCCTTGGTAGCAAAAATAGAATCTCTGCCAAGATGGTGAAAACCTAGCAAACGGGCGCCACTGGTTCCAACTGCTCCATCTATCAGTGCAATCTTGGTCTTTCCCAGCTTTCAGTCTTGCTTTAGTTTATACATATCTCCCGGTTTGTTTCTACATTTCCAATTTTCAATAAGTCAGTCTGTACACCAATCAGCTCAAGCGTCTGTATCCTATCAATATTTAACACTTGGGGGCAATCAATGTCATATCCTATAGTCTCCCATGTATCTTAGACAGATCATATCTAGTCAGAGGCCTTTGAAGCTTCATGTGAGTCAGTCAGTCAGTCTTGTCTCCAGAAAGGATTTTGCATCTACAACAACAATCAAACATCAAAACAAACTGAAAACAATCTATGCTTCTTCTTTTTTATGCTTTTATCTCCTTGTATGCTTACTGATTCACATTGATATTTTTGCATATTGTGTCCCTTCAAGCTCCTCAATGATGTCCTTTACAGGATTTAGAGAGTGATGACTGGGGGCATAATCTTTTCTTGGTTTTCTGCTTGTATGTAAAATCTAATAACTTTGGAAATTCTGGATTGAAATGGTGTCCGACTATAAGAGCCTCTATCTCGAATTGGATGGCCATGCATACCTTGACCATTGATACCTAGAAAATTCAAAGAAGTTTGATCTAACTATGGTTTTTTTTGAGTGAGTTCTTTCTCCTACTGTGAAACACGATCTTGCCTAAGGATGTGAATGATAAAGGGTCACTACGGGTAATTCACATTGGATTTAGAATGATCTCTTGACTGTTTGATGTGTTTGCAACGCAAGGCGTACTCGGGTCATCACGACATTTATGTTTTGATGCTTGTACAAATTTCTATATCAAAATGAACATGATATTCAGTTCATCCTAGCGTTTGTGCCTTGATGCTTATATCTAATCCGACATTCTGAAAATAAAATCAATATTCATATATCCATGGTTGTTGACCAGTGGGTGTTGTATTGATTCTTGTGCATACAAATTGATATTCATATGTCTATGGTTTCATAGCTAGTGGGCATTGTATTGATTTATCCAATTACCTAAAAGTTCAGTGATGATAACAAATCGACACATGATCAGTGACTAGGTCCTAGGTCTTAGGTTGCATTTCATATTGCATGCTTCTTTGCATTTTTTTTTATCTTTGCATGATCTCACAATGACTAAATGAACTTCAAATCTTAAACAATTCTTCATATCAATTCTTCAAATCTAACAAGAGCTGAACCTCACACGAAGGTTCCTCCAACGAAGTAGCAAGTAGAATCCTTTTTCGGGATCAAAATTCAAATCTGAGATCATTCATATTATTAACTGCTTGCATATTCGACCTTCTATCATCACAGAAATCTAGTATTCAACTTAATTGATTATCTTACATCAAACTATCAAAATTCCACTTGGTCAACCATGGTCAACTCATGGTCAAACCTAGTCAACCTTGGTCTCCAGGACCTCTAAATGATGTAGAATGCGCTCTTGAACATGTATAACCACTTTTCCCATCAATCAACATGCTTTTGAGCTCTCAACGCTGACTTTTCTTGTCAGATTTCAATTTTAATCCCGAAGGGGGCATGGTATTGCACATCAATTCAAAGTCTATAAATCAAAATTCTATCGATCAAGTCTATCAATATCTTTCATTAGTGATCAAGACAAAAAATCACATCTAGTTACTGATTCATCAAAAGTCCTCATCGCTCGGGGCAAATCTATCATCACTTGGGGCATATCAGATTCATCAAGATCCATATCAATCTGGTATTCTCCTAATCTTGTAAACTGTATCAGTTTTTGCAACCATCAGATCATAGTGTTCTTTCCTTGGTTCTTCGACGACTGAGGGTTTGCATGTGATACCTGCTAGTTTTGCTAAGACAATCGAGTCTAGAACGGGTCACTCACTTCTTATCAATCCTAAGGTTCAGAATCAGGCATTTTGACACTTTTTCGCAATCATAGGTTCATTTGCTGCTACAGTGAACATTATCTTTGGTCATTCAGGACCTATTATCTCCATATCAATTCAATATCAATCAGCTTCTATCTCATATCAATTATCAATTTCAAACATCAGTTTCATATCTCTATCAAACACAGACTATCTTTGAATCACTGCACTTCACACAGTAATTCAAAGAGGGGCAAAATGTAATACCCCAAAAATGGGCTATAAGCTCATTAATATCCTACATCTACAAATCGAACAAAATTGACATCAAAGTCCTAATCTAAGCCACATCTAAACATCATCGAATGATAATTGATTATCTTAAATTCTACATCGGGGAATATTCCTAGTAATATTCTTAATCATCATAATTATCTTTAATTTTATAATTATTTGGCAATAAATCACATTTATCCTAAAGTTTGATTAATTGAATATTTTCATATTTAATTAATTAGATTTAATATTTGCCACTTAATTGTTTAATTAAATTTAATTCTATCTATTATTAATTGTATTATTTAATTTTGACAATAAAGCAAAATTCCTATGAATAATTGATTAAATTCTTATTTAATTAATTAAAGCATGTTGTCATTATTTAATAATATAATTTTTAATAAAAGTTTGATAAAATGATTGATTAACCCATAAATCAATTATTTTATTTTTAAAAATCAGTTAAGTTGGAAATAAATCACTTTATTATTAAATTAATTCATAATTAAAACATGCACAATCATAAAAGCAGACAACTATCAATTATCAATTAAAGCTAAACTCTATTTTGAGTTAAAACTTAGCTTTTGCATGTTTTTGTGAGTTAATTATCCTTTATTTAAAAATAACTCAAAAATCAACCTGAGTTATTTGAGTGATTTATGATTTTTTTTCCATGCACCTCCAAAGCCCTGGATTTCTATAAAATCAAGGCTTCAGCTCTTCATAATTCATCTCATAATTTTGCAAGCTTACTTTGCCAAAGTCATCCACAAATTTGCACAATCACGCTGGAGAATTGGAATTGGGAGAATCAAAGCTCTTGCGAATCAACATCTTTGTGAGATAAATCTTTTTTTTTGCATACCATTCTTAGATAGTTCCATATCAAGTTTTTCATATAGATTAGTTTCATATCAAGTTTTTCATATAGATGAGTTTCATATCAAGTTTTTCATATAGATAGTTTCATATCAAGTTTTTCATCTTAGCATAGATTTATATCACTTTTTCATATCATTGCATAGAAAATATCAAAAAAAATAGATTAATTGCATTCATATTTCATATCTAGATCAATTGCATTCAAATCCTTCATTTAGGTGTCGTCTAGGTCACTGATCTCGATTACAATATGAGAACATCAATCTCACACCTATTAGAAGGCAGTAAATCGCTTGGTTAGATTAGATTTCAATTTTGCACGATTTTGATTATCACTAACCTCTAATGTTTTACTGAGTGTTGTGTCTACAAATCAGGTACACTTTTCACACACACACATAGGTGGAGACCAAGAGGCTAGTCCATCGTCAGGTTGATAGGGGCTACCTAGTTTGCAAAGGCAAACATGGTCGGTCAATGGACACAATAGGATAAGAGGCTATTGGTGATGCCCCTATGACTGGTGAGGCGCATTCTATAAAAGAACCTACAATTGGATGTTCAATGCCAGAGGTGGCAACAAAAGGAATGAGAGGAGATGCACCTACATAGGATATCATTTGATCCTTGAGAGATCATGTGCATTAGCTGCAAACACAGCTAACATTAGTATAGGCCTAGGTAGAAAAGAATGACCAAATAGTTATTGAGAGGAGTCAACGTATAGTTGATCTAGTATCTAAAAGGGATCATAGATCCAAGAGTGCAATCAAGAACATCATACTACTACACATCAGGGAGCTAGGGTTGTGTATTATTATGTTGTTTACATTGGTGTTATGTCAACAACCAATAGCTCCTTCATATTCATCTTTTGCTACCCAGTTAGAGGGACTACCCCTACTCCACTGACCAAAGATGACATGCCACCCCCTCCCCATCCTTACGATGGTGCCAAGAGTGGGAGTGAGTCTTGATTCCCCCTTCTTTTATCATCCTCCCCCTTCTGAGTTGTATTAGATATATCTTATGTACTCTCCTATTTTTTTTATATCTAATGACATTTATTCTAACATTTATTTTTTAAATCTCATTTGTACTCATCATTGACTCACATATGATATATGAGATATATTTATTTGATATCTCCATGTTTTTTGCTATATTTATTATTGATTTTGAGTATCTTTTGCTTTGTAAGGATAGCTATAGGTTCTTTGTGATATACTCATGGATGTATCTTTTTTATTTCTTACTCATGGTTTCGTTATTATGATGAAGTGGTCTATAGCTCTTTTAATACTATTTCATATATAGCCATGGATGTATTTTATTTAAATCTACATTCTCCCTTTAGCATTATGGATGTCTTGTTATTTCCAACACAATATGATGATTTCATTCCTTCACTCTTTGTATAATATCTAAAAATTTAGCACTTCATTCACTTTATATACCCTTGTAATGTGGTGATGTATGTTATTGACCCTTCCTTTTGTGGGTGATGTACTTAGCTCATTTTATTGGTGTTGGATTAAGTCAAGGATGCTGATTTGTAGCTGACATCAAGGAAAGAATTGATATCAAATCATGTTCAAGATGGAAGATTACCTAGCTCAAATAATCCATGCAAATCTAAGACTAAGAATGCAAGCCTAGGATGAGATGCAATCTATGACACAAGTCACTAGTCCTTTTTTGTTATTAGTTTATCATCATTGATAATTTTGGGACATTGGAGTCAATACAACCCTTACTAGTGCTACTTTTACCATGAGAGTATGAATATGTATTTCATTAGATGAGATGTGGAAAATAAATGCAAGCATCAAGGAACAAGAGAGAAGATGACCTGAGCATTTTTTCCAATTAATATTGTAAGGTTGTACCTGTTATCAAGGCATTTAGAGCCAAGATAGTTATGAGTACACTCTTGTGTGAATAAAAAGATTAATAATAGACAAGGAGATAATTTCAACCTCACCTTACCACCCAATTAAAATGAGTTGAGGTATGTGTGGCGTAGCACATGAAATGGAGGCTCTTACCACAGACACAGGTCTAGTTTATTTGACGCTTTTCAGATCATTGGAACCACACCAACAAGTGGAAACCAAAAAATATTTATCACGCCCCCAGTCATCCTTGAGTGACATGGGAAAAAATATAATAAATGAGAAATTGATGATAATAGACAACATTCAGAGAAATATTTGTAGCATATCTTCAATAATTTTGAGTTTTGTTTCAAATATTTTGTCTGAACTGAGGGGTGTTAAGCAATACCATTTGTTCTTGTAAGTGTGTGATGTTAACAAAAATCTTTGTGAGTTTGACTATTATTGTTCAAGTTTTTTAGGGTTTTAATGTTTATTCGATCTATGTTTAGAAACACAGTTTTGTCCAAATTTAGGTAGTGTTGAGAAACATTGTTGATTCAGATATTAAGAAACACCAATGCGGAAGTGGAAAATTGTTCAGATAACTGACTTTGATAGGAGAGACATGGTTGACTGACTACAATGGTGTTTTTGGCCCCTTTAAGGTATGAGTGCTTGGAACCAAGATGGGGACTGACTCCAATCTATGATGGTATTGTAAAAAAAAGGGCTATGGAAATGATGAGGGTATCATGTGGAGGTAGGATAGCCAAGATAGACATTGATAAATGTAGCAATGATTAAAAGTGACACCTATTTACCAATTTTTCTCCACTTGGCATTTATGATGTCGTGCAAGGCTAAGAGGATACCCAAAGGAGATGTCCACGCCCCCAACTAAACAACCACACAAAGAAATCCAATCGAAAAGAAAGATCTACCACAATCTGAACTCTTTATTCATCAAATAACTAATTACATGCAATGTGTCAGGCTGTAAGGCCTTCCCGGTTATGACCAATTACAAAGCAAGTAGTAGTTCTGCAAGTTCCCTCAAGATCCAATTCAAACCCTAATCCTAGCTAGATAGATCTGTAGCAACAGGCTAGAAAAATCTTTTATAAACATCCAACAAGATCTAAACTTGTGCTTGCAAGCCACCAAGCAATCTTCTTGTTCCTAGGCATCAACCACTAGCTCTACTCACCAAGTTATAGCTTCAAATTCCTAACTTGAATCTCTGCTCCTTTTCTCACTACCTCTCTGCTTACAAAAATTACCCCAGACCTTTCTTAAATACTACTTCTTTATCCACAAGTCAGCTGGAAGAAAGAAATAACTCCTAAGCCCAGGTCGGCTCCTATAATAAAAAATTATTAAATGCAATACAAGTCAACTCTCAAATAGCCTTTCAAGTGTAATACCCCAAAAATGGGCTATAAGTTCATTAATCTCCTACATCTTCAATTCGAACGAAATCAACATCAAAGTCCTAACCTAAGGCACATCTAAACATCATCGAATCATAATTGATTATCTTAAATTCTGCATCGGGGAATATTCCTAGTAATATTCCTAATCATCATAATTATCTTTAATTTTATAATTATTTGGCAATAAATCACATTTATCCTAAAGTTTGATTAATTGAATATTTTCATATTTAATTAATTAGATTTAATATTTGCCACTTAATTATGTAATTAAATTTAATTTTATCTATTATTAATTGTATTATTTAATTTTGACAATAAATCTAATATCATATGAATAATTGATTAAATTTTTATTTAATTAATTAAAGCAAGTTGTCATTATTTAATAATATAGTTTTTAATAAAAATTTGATTAAATAATTGATTAACCCATAAATCAATTGTTTTATTTTTAAAAGCAGTTAAGTTGGAAATAAATCACTTTATTATTAAATTAATTCATAAATAAAACATGCACAATCATAAAAGCAAACAACTATCAATTATCAATTAAAGCTAAACTCTATTTTGAGTTAAAGCTTAGCTTTTGCATGTTTTTGTGAGTTAATTATCCTTTATTTAAAAATAACTCAAAAATCAACCTGAGTTATTCGAGTGATTTATGGCTTTTTCTCATGCACCTCCAAAGCCCTATATTTCTATAAAAACAAGGCTCAGCTCTTCATAATTGATCTCTAAAATCTCTCAATCATCTCTCAAATTTGCATTCACAGGATCTCATAATTTTGCAAGCTTACTTTGCCAAATTCATCTCATATTTTTGCACAATCACGCTGGAGAATTGGAGGCTGAGGAATCAACTTATGAATTCAAAGCTTTGTGAGATCAATTTCAATTGCATATTTTTCATATCATAGCATAGAATTTTCAATAGCATTCATAACATATCAATTTTCAATAGCATTCATAGCATATCAATTTCATCTAGCATAGATTCATATCAGTTTATCATTCTTATTGCATAGAAAATATCAAAAAAATAGCTTAATTGCATTCATATTTCATATCCATCTTTTGCATTCAAATCCTTCATTTAGGTGTCGTCTAGGTCACTGATCTCGATTACAATCTGAGAACATCAATCTCGCACCTATTAGAAGGCAGTAAATCGCTTGGTTAGATAGCTTTCAATTTTGCACGATTTTGATTATCACTAACCTCTAATGTTTTACTAAAGTGTTGTGTCTACAGATCAGGTACAATTTTCACACACACATTTCTGGCGCCCACCGTGGGGCAACCCACCTTTGCATGCTGGTTTTGATTTTTTTTTGGGAGCTAAAACCCCAAAGTTTCAAAGATTTAATTTTATCTCCCAAAAAGCTTGGTTTTTTGGTCTGAAATTTTTTTTGCAGGTTGGAGACATATCAGGGAAGCTTAAAAAAAAATTCATAATTTTCTCAATTATTTTGAATTTTTAATAATTTTTTTTCAATTTTTCATAAAAAATTAATATCTGATGCAAATCAGCATATTTTTCTGATTTTTTTACATTTTTGAAAAGTTCTTCAAATTCTACAGGGGGTCTATTATTTGTGTTTTAAATTTGGATGCAATTTAATAGCTCAAATAGTCAATTTACAAAAACTAGTCTGTTTAGATAAAACGGGTCTCTAGGGCACAAATGAAGAGGATTTTCTAAAATTTTTACATTTTTGGAAAGCTCTCTATTTTTTAGTAGGGGTCTCTATTCTGAATTTCTATTTTTGTGGCCAAAATCATATCAAAAAAATCAGATCTTGTTGACTAGGTCAAATGTAGTGGAAAAAAATTAAAATTTTGTGATGGGTATACACTTATTTTTCATATGATTCAATGCATGATATGAGTAGTCATTTGGATTAATTTCTGGTTATTATTGCTCCTAACAATTGATTTTTAGATCTAACCCTAGGGTTTTCATAAGTTGAATATACCTTGCATATCTTGTTTGCTTGTTGGCTTGTTGGAGAGTTCGTAGCTTGCTTGCATGGAAAAGCTCAACAAAAATTGCTAAAAATCAGGTAAAATCTACTAAGCGTGTTGCAAGGATCCCAGGTATTCTCCTTCATCTAATAACATTTCGATTTGGGACTTAAAATAAATCTCTTATGTGTCAAGCTTGTGTGCATCTTTTCATGCTTTTGATCTATTTCTACACACTTGCATAATTTGATACTAGGTTGTGATCCCTTAAGGATTCATTAAGTAGTCTTAGAATACTTGTGATTGATCTTGATTACTATCTTGGGTTATTGGACTCGCTAATCCCCCAGCCCCTCATTTTCACCCCGTGGTTGCAATCTCAGTGCCATAAAGGGGAGGGGTCAACAGGATAGAAGCGTTAAGTGTTCCACTTGGCAACCCTTTTGTGCTTTTAGGAACTCACTTGTTTTCTAAGTTGGGGACTCATTTTCAGCTTGTGTGAGGTGTTAAGTGTTCCACCTTGTGGACTCATCTCATATTTTTTTTAAGCGTTAAGTGTTCCTCTTTCTACTTTTTGGGTACTTTTGGTAGATTTGCTTTCGGGAATATATCTGTGCTCACATAGTAATTAGGCCCTATGAACACTATTCGTGATTCTTGAGAGATTGGATTCCTAGCGAAATCTTTCTTGACGACAGAATCCTTGTAAGTAGGGAGGATACTTAGTGCATTTCACATTCAACTTGGTTAGTGTGTCTTCTCTTATTGATCGACACATTCTCTCTCCGAAGAGGTTGATAGATCATGTGGCGTTGATATCACAAGCTTTGGTGAATCAAAATTGGTTAGTGCATCTTCTCTTATTGATTGATACATTCTCTCCCCGGAGAGGTTGATAGATCATGTGGAGTTGATATCACAGACCTTGGTGGAACAAAACTTTTTCTTAGCGTGTCGGATTAATCTGCTTGCTTTGTTTGGGTTAAAAGTGAAAAGGTGTCAAAAACCTTGGATCTGGAGCCAAGTCCCCTTGTGGTATAAATCTGTGAGTCACCTTTAGAGAGGATTAACCATAGCGGACAATCCCTTCATAGGGAAAACTGCGTTGATGGAACCTCAAGCGGTAATAGCCATTTTCACCATGGTAGTGACAGCCGCTATATAAATGTCCTTGTGAAAGAAATCTCCACGGGTATGGTTCATTGTTGGGTTGTCAGATCTCCCTAGCAGCTCTTGAAGATTAAGTTCTCAGACTATGTCAAAACCCTGGTGCACCGGGATTGGAGTTCACCCCTTTGAATCATAAAAGTTGCAGAGTCAAACCATTACTAAAACCCTAGAGAGGCCAATTTTTCATTTTCAGGTATATGTGTGTTATTGCAAAACTTTTCAGAACATACACAATTAGTACTCTCAGGGATTAGCACAATTTGGTCACTTGATTGTTCATGCGCAAAGTTGCTTTTTCCCTTGTTCATTATTTTCAGACGTGCTTGGAATCACTTGCTTGCTATTCTGCGTGCTTGTTTATCTACTTGGCTATTAAAAATGATCAAATCTGGTATAACCTTCAAAATCTGGACAATACAATTTGCAAACAATCCAAAACTAAAGACCTTAAATTTTGCAAAAATTGACATAAAATCTTTTTGGAGTCAAAAGTCATTTCAAGAAGTCAAAAGTCGTACGAGTTTTGTCAAGTGTCATTTCAGTATTGCCGATATGTTGTACGATTGAGAACCCAGTGTCGTACGAGTTTTCAAATCAGCAAATTCAAGAAAGTCAAAACCTTATTAGCAACTATCGTATAAGTTTTGTCAACTGTCGTTTCATTGCTACCCAACTGTCGTATGAGTTTAGCAACTGTCATTTCATAGACTACCCAGTGTCGTACAAGTCTGTAGAGTGTCATTTAGAAAAATTTGAGAGAGTTGTCAGAAATTGTCAAATTGCAAGATATCCAATGTTTCCAACCTAGTTCCAGAATCTGTCAAAAATATCATTGTGTCAAGAACAAATCAGTAGCTATTGAAAATCAGTACACATGTCTCAAAGAATCAGTACACATGAGGAAGAAATTCTGATCGCCGCTATGATGAAGCAGCTGCAAGCTATGCAAGTTTAACTTAACAATCTTAAGAAAGAGAAGGAATCTAAAGAGTTCTCCATGGAATCTCTATACTCTTTTCCATTTGATAAAGACTTGTACACGTCACCATGCCCCCAGACAAAATTTGAGCAATATGATACCTCTTCCACGGAGAGTGACACATCTAGCTTTGGAGACTATGATGACTATGGTGACAGACAATGTAATGATACCTATGACACCTCTATTCCTAAGAGTCCTCCTCATCGTTCATTCCTACTTACTACAAATGGGCCATCACATTGGATAGATCATAATGGTGATCCATATGATTCTGATTTTGAAAGAGATTTTGATGGCTTTTGTGGACAATACCTTGATTATGATCCATCTACTACTGCTAAGGACTATAAAATACATCATGCTAGCTTAAAATGTCAATACTATAAGGATCTCTCCTCTAAGAACTCTCTAGCTGAAAATAAAGATTACACTCTCAAGCAAGATCATGTTAATGTTGAACCTTTGTCTGGTGATGGTTCCCTTCCATCCCCTACTTCCTCCAATACCCATACATTTCTTAAAGCTTTCGAGTCTTTCAAATCTTTCACAGAACCTTCATCTGACACAAGCCTTGATACTTTTCATGCGGTTCCCTATAGCTATACTCCAGGGCTACCTCTTAAAGAAACTCAAGCTAACCTTCACTTGGCTGCAAAGACTTTCAATAATGATAAACCTAAAGAGCCTAAGCCTTTATGCGCTACAATGCCTACTTCAGCTGGTCCTTCACCATCTCTGCAATAGTCTTCCATACCATTCCAACATGCTTGCTTGTCTTCCATGTCAAGAGGACTCTAAAAATGATGAAGAAAAAAACATAAAAAAAGATCAAGATCAAGAACCCTCCATGTCATCCAATTCCTTTTGTGATGTCTCTTATTTGCTTCATGGTTCTTTTGATCCTATAGACCCTTTTTCATACATTCCACCATGTCTTAAGTCTTCTCCTAAGAAAGATCAAGCTACTACTTACACCATTGAGCTTATTGACAATCAAAATAACCTTACCCCACTTCCAATTTCCAAAGATGATACTTCCATTAAAGTTGTTAAAAATGGTGTTGATACTTCCAATGTTAAGCCTATTGAAAATCAAAAGAAAAATTATGCGCTTATGCTATCCAAAGATCCTTGTCAAGATCAAAGTCTTCCATCTTCTTATTCTACCATTCCATGTTCGCTTCCACTTTCTACTCTTCCTAAGTCTTTGCAAGCTTTGAAAAATCCTATCAAAGAAGGTGCTCCTATTCAAGATGTCCATGATGCTATTGAAAATTCTAATGCTCACTCTAAAGATGTTGATATCCTTGGTTGTCATATAAATGCTGATGAACTTATTGATTATCCTTTTGCATCTTCCACTTCCATCCTTGGACCTCTTCCACCACTACTATGGGCTTCATGCCTTCCTTCCATCTTGGGTCCTTATGTCCCTTCACTTTCCCCTCCTAACTCTCTTGATTCGCCATCCATCTTGGGTCCTTACATACCTCCATCTCCCATCTTTCCTCAAGATCAACATAGATGCATACCCTTGAATCCTTTTCATCCACCCACCCATCTAAACCAGTCGTATCCTCCCTCTTCCACACATCCCAAGTCTTTTGGAAATAACTTGAATGTTCAATACAAGAAAAAAAAGCAATACAAGAATCCATCAAAAAAAGAAAATCACCATGTCTCTTCTAAACGACATGGAGGCATAAAGTCAAAAGAGATATCTAAGAAAAAAATTACAAGACAAGTATGGGTTCCAAAATCCATCATTGAAGATATTATCTCTAGATCATCAAAAGGAAATAAAAAGCCTATGGCTATATGGATTCCAAAGTCTCTCTTGAAAGAGTCTAGTGTTGAGCAAAAAGTGAAATTGACATTCAAGCTTCCAAAGGCTTCCACTTCATCTCCCTCCAAAAATATTCTTCCATTCCATGTGCCTAAACCACAACCTCTGCTATCCATTCACCATATTCCTTCACGTATTCCCTCATTCACATTTCTTCCACCCTCTCACCACCCTTTAAGGTATGTGTTGATGTTGAGCTTGCCTTACTTTCCATCTACCCTTTCACAATCCTTACATGCATTATCCTTCTACCTCCTATCCTTTTTCCTCACTTGCCTATTCCTCCTATCTTCCAACCTCACTCGCTTTACATAAAACTTTATCCTCCATTTTTTTCTTTCATCTCCCTTTCCCTATCAGCATCTTTGAGCATGTCATTTTGAATCCTTAGCATATCATGGTTTATCCTTTCAAGGAGCACTATCTAAAAAGCTTGCCTTCTTCCAAAAATTCAAAAAGAAATGAAAAAAAAATAAAAAATTGAAAATGTGCCTTGGTGAAAACCTGGAAACAGGCACCTTGGTAGCAAAAGTAAAGAGAAATAAATTCATCCTATGGTGAAAACCACTTCCTTGTGGCACCTTGGCTAAGTACCATGATGAAAACCTGGCAATCAGGCATCATGCGTAGTTCTTCTACATATTTCATCCATTCCATCTTCTCTCTTTGATCTTGACAATGTTGATCTATACATGAATATTTGGCTATTTTGTGAGCTATCTTACGGTGATCTTGCTTTCATTCCTTCCATGTTTAGCCTTCATATCCATCTTCCTCCATTCATTTTTGCCTATCGCTATCCTTTTCCCCTTTGGTCTTGATCTAATAAAAAAAAAGAAAGAGTAAAACACAGTGCTATGAAGCCTCTTGACATGTCTACTCCTTTGGATTGCATTCTTTCCTGCTCTTGCACTATGCTTTTGTGACTTATCCTATACTAGCCTTTCCCTACTTATCCAAATATGCTTTACATGACAATTTTTCCCTAGCTTGAGTATTCTTGAGGAGTTTGCCCTTGAGGATTTCTTCCCTTCATTCTCCTTTATTTTCTTGTCTTCCATCTCTTCCACCAGCTTGCTAATGCCTCTTGTTCTCCACCTTGCTAGACATTGGGACTGCATGATATGATCTTGCTTGGGAGTTTGCAATGGAAAAATATGCTATCAAGTATACCAAGTATCAGAATAAGTATCAGAATCAGTGTCAAAACATGTATTAGAACTAGTATCAAAATAATTATTAGAATCATTATCAAAATTAGTATCAGAATCAGTGTCAGAACTAGTATCAGAACAATTATCATAATCAGTATCAAAATTAGTATCAGAACCAGTATCAGAATAAGTAATAGAACAAGTATCAGAACACCTACTGGGGCTACACCTTTCACTTTGGTTTATGGGTCTGAAGCGGTACTACCTATTGAGGTTGAAATCCCATCACTCAGAATCAGAATGCATGGACTTGTCACTGATGAAGACTACAGAGTGTCTAGGTTACAAGAACTTGAATTACTAGATGAGCGCAGGCAAGCAGCGTATGATCATCTCAGGGTGTATTAGAAAAGAATATCTAGAGGCTACAACAAGAAAGTTAGACACAGAGAATTTCAGGTTGGTGATCTAGTGTTGATAGAAAATCCTAAAAATTAATCACATCGAGAATGCAAGGGGAAGTTCGACCCCAATTGGCTGGGTCCCTTTGTCATCACTGCTACTTTTGGCTCTGGTGCCTATCAACTCTCAATGACTGAAGGAGAACAGCTCTGAGAACCAATCAACATTCTCCATCTGAAAAAATTCTATGCCAAAGGCATTCAATCTATGGTAAAATGTCTTGAAAAAATCTTAAAAATCTGAAAAAGTCCTGAAAAAATGAACATCTTGGTGAAAACCTAGCAATAGGCACCTTGATGATTCGCAAAAAAAATCAAAAAATATCAAAAATTCAAAAAAATCAAAAAATATAAAAAATTTAAAAAAAATTGAAAAATGAAAAATACAAAAAAAAATGAAAAAAGAAAAAGTGCCTTGGTGAAAACCTGGAAACAGGCACCTTGGTAGCAAAAATAGAATTTCTACCAAGATGGTGAAAACTCAGCAAACAGGCGCCACTTGTTCCAAATGTTCCATCTATCAGTGCAATCTTGGTCTTTCCTAGCTTTCAGTCAAGCTTTAGTTTGTACATATCTCTCGATTTGTTTTTGTATTTTCAATTTTCAATAAGTCAGTCTGTACACCAATCGGCTCAAGCGTCTGTATCCTATCAATGTTCAACTTGGGGGCAATCAATGTCATATCCTATGGCCTCCAGTGTATCTTAGACATATCATATCCAATCAGACTCCTTTGAAGCTTTAGTTGAGTCAGTCTGTCTGTCTCGTCTCCAGAAAGGATTTTGCATCTACAACAATCAAACATCAAAACTCAACTGAAAAGAATTTTTTTTTTTCATGCTTTTATCTCCTTGTGTGCTTGCTGATCCGCATTGAGATTTTTGCATATTGTGTCCCTTTGATCTCTTCGATGATGTCCTTTACAGGATTTAGAGAGTGATGACTAGAGGCATAATCTTTTCTTTGTCTTCTGCTTGTATGTGAAAATCTAACAACTTTGGAAATTCTGGATTGAAATGGTGTCCGACTGTAAGAGCCTCTATCTTGAATTAGATGGCCATGCATACCTCGACCATTGATACTCAAAAAATTCAAGGATGTTTGATCTAACTATTATATTTTTAAAGTAAATTCTTTCTCCTACTATGAAACGCGATCTTGCCTAAGGAGGTGAACAATAAAGGGTCACTACGGGTAATTCACACTAGATTTAGAATGATCTTTTGATTGTTGGATGTGTATGTTAAATGCAAGGCGTACTCAGGTCATCACGATGTTTATGTTTTGATGCTTGTGCAAATTGCTATATCAAAATGGACATGATATTCAGGTCATCCTGGCGTTTGTGCCTTGGTACTTATATCTAATCTGACATTCCAAAGATAAAATCAATATTCATATGTCCATGGTTGTTTGACCAGTGGGTGTTGTATTGATTCTTGCACATACAAATCGATATTCATATGTCTATGGTTTTATGGCTAGTGGACATTGTATTGATTTATCCGGTTACCTAAAAGTTCAATGATGATAACAAATCGACATATGATCAGTGACTAGGTCCTAGGTCTTAGGTTGCATTTCATTTTGCATGTCTCTTTGCATTTTGCATGTTGCATGATCTCACAATGGCTAAACAAACTTCAATGCTTAAATGATTCTTCAAATCGCATCTTCAAGTCTAACAAGAACTGAATCTCACACGAAGGTTCCTCCAATGAAACAGCAAGTAGAATCCTTTTTCAAGATCAAAATCAAAATCTAAGATCATTCATATTATTAACTACTTGCATAATCAATCTTCAATCATCATAGAAATCCAGTATTCAACTTAACTGATTATCTTACATCAAACTATCAAAATTTCAACTTGGTCAACCATGGTCAAACTCATGGTCAAACCTAGTCAAACTTGGTCTTTTGGGACCTTTCAACGATGCAGAATGTGTTCTTGAACGTGTATAACCACTTCTCCAATCAATCAACATGCTTCTAAACTCTCAACACTGACTTTTCTTGTCAGATTTCAATTTTAATCCCGAAGGGGGCATGGTATTGCATATGATTCAAAGTTTGTCAATCAAATCTATCAATATCTTTCATCAGTAATCAAGACAAACAATCACGTCTAGTTACTGATTCATCAAAAGTCCTCATTGCTCGGGGCAAATCTATCATCACTTGGGGCATATCAGATTCATCAAGATCCATATCAATTTGGTATTCTCCTAATCTTGTAAACTATATCAGTTTTTGCAACCATCGGATCATAGTGTTCTTTCCTTGGTTCTTCGACAACTGAAGGATTTGGATGTGATACCTGCTAGTTCTGCTAAGACAATCGAGTCTAGAATGGGTCACTCACTTCTTATCAATCCTAAGGTTCAGAATTAGGCATTTTGACACTTTTTCACAATCGTCGGTTCATTGCTGTTATAGTGAACATTATCTTTGGTCATTCAGGACCTCCTATCTCAATATCTTTCAATCGGTTTCTATCTTGAGATCAGTTTATCTTTTGAATTAGTTTCATATCTTTATCAAACATAGACTATCTTTGAACCACTGCGCTTCGCACAGTAATTCAAAGAGGGGCAAAATGTAATACTCCAAAAATGGGCTATAAGTTCATTAATCTCCTACATCT
Source organism: Chamaecyparis obtusa (assembly GCA_027943335.1). Classification (NCBI taxonomy): domain Eukaryota; kingdom Viridiplantae; phylum Streptophyta; class Pinopsida; order Cupressales; family Cupressaceae; genus Chamaecyparis; species Chamaecyparis obtusa. The sequence continues at coordinate 289,348 of BSBK01001833.1, read as the reverse complement.
TCAATTCAAACGAAATCGACATCAAAGTCCTAACCTAAGGCACATCTAAACATCATTGAATCATAATTGATTATCTTAAATTCTGCATCGGGGAATATTCCTAGTAATATTCCTAATCATCATAATTATCTTTAATCTTATAATTATTTGGCAATAAATCACATTTATCCTAAAGTTTGATTAATTGAATATTTTCATATTTAATTAATTAGATTTAATATTTGCCACTTAATTATGTAATTAAATTTAATTCTATCTATTATTAATTGTATTATTTAATTTTGACAATAAATCTAATATCATATGAATAATTGATTAAATTTTTATTTAATTACTTAAAGCAAGTTGTCATTATTTAATAATATAGTTTTTAATAAAAATTTGATTAAATAATTGATTAACCCATAAATCAATTGTTTTATTTTTAAAAGCAGTTAAGTTGGAAATAAATCACTTTATTATTAAATTAATTCATAAATAAAACATGGACAATCATAAAAGCAAACAACTATCAATTATCAATTAAAGCTAAACTCTATTTTGAGTTAAAGCTTAGCTTTTACATGTTTTTGTGAGTTAATTATCCTTTATTTAAAAATAACTCAAAAATCAACCTGAGTTATTTGAGTGATTTATGGCTTTTTCTCATGCACCTCCAAAGCCCTGGATTTCTATAAAAACAAGGCTCAGCTCTTCATAATTGATCTCTAAAATCTCTCAATCATCTCTCAAATTTGCATCCACGGGATCTCATAATTTTGCAAGCTTACTTTACCAAATTCATCTCATATTTTTGCACAATCACGCTGGAGAATTGGAGGCTGAGGAATGAACTTGCGAATTCAAAGCTTTGTGAGATCAATTTCAATTGCATATTTTTCATATCATAGCATAGAATTTTCAATAGCATTCATAACATATCAATTTTCAATAGCATTCATAGCATATCAATTTCATCTAGCATAGATTCATATCAGTTTATCATTCTTATTGCATAGAAAATATCAAAAAAATAGCTTAATTGCATTCATATTTCATATCCATCTTTTGCATTCAAATCCTTCATTTAGGTGTCGTCTAGGTCACTGATCTCGATTACAATCTGAGAACATCAATCTCGCACCTATTAGAAGGCAGTAAATCGCTTGGTTAGATATCTTTCAATTTTGCATGATTTTGATTATCACTAACCTCTAATGTTTTACTGAAGTGTTGTGTCTACAGATCAGGTACAATTTTCACACACACATCAAGCAATTATTCTCCACGTCAGCCTTCAAATCTATCAAGCATCAACAAAAATAACTAATCAAGCTAGGAATCACCAAGAAAGCACGTTGATCAAGCACAAAAAACATCACTGAGCATGTTGGTACTAAAAATACATGGGTTTTTGAGTACTTTGTTAAATTTTTGCAGTTCTGACGCCTTTGAAGTGCTTTTGTGCCTATTTGCTCGAATGAGATTCTGAGGTTTTCCATGCTTTTTAGGTGTTCATTACTCTTGTTTAGACATTTGAAGACATCCCAGGTTGTTAAAGTCAAGTTTCAAGGTGTTTCATGATGTCTTGTTTTCAGCACTTGTCCAAATTTGCATTTTTGCAGAAGTGTCAATTTGCTATAGCGGGCCCTATTTGCATTTGAATATCTTTTTCCTTGCGATTGATCATTGCATGCCAGTTGTTGCGTCATATTTTAGGCATGGGAGAGAGTCATCCTGCCAATTTTCAGCCCCCGTGTGCTTGTTTGACCTATTTGCCAGTGTCATTCCGTTTGCAATTTATTAAATATCTCGGTGACTACCTTGTTCAAAATTCTACATGGCCTACTTTGAGGTTTTGTAATTCGTGCGTTGTGTGAGGTTTGACATAATTAAGTGTGGTTCCATATTGTAGACCTGGAAGACTAAGTGTCTGATAACTTTTAGGTCTCTGCCAATCCATTTGACCACTTTCCCAGGCCAATTCCAACCCATTTTATGCATTTTTCACTGTTTTAAATTTTGAATATGTCTAATAGGCTGGCTTTGGCATTTGACTGTGATTGACATTTCAACTTTTTGAGGAATCTAGTTATGGATTTATGTTCCTTGTATGAGCGTGAATCAGTGCCCAGGATTCTAATTCCTGAAAGTTTCAATGGGTGAGTTTCTAAAGCCGGATCCTGAAGCAATTTATGTGATTCTGGTAGTTTTAGTTTCTAAGTAGCCATGTTCCATCATGAATATCTTTTGGCTCGGGTCTCTTCGTGAGCTCTACTTTGACTAGTATATTGTCATGATGGGAGTCAATGCGAGCTCCGGATGGCGCTTTCCTGTCAGGCCATCCGGTCAGCTTTTAAGACCACTTTTGGAGGCCAGTTGATGCTATTTGGTCAGTCTTGCAGAGGTGTAAGAAGTAAGCAGTATGATTAAATCTTTGACACGTTGTGGTTACACTTCATCAAGTGGTTGTGTTCGATTAGAGCAGAGGGTAATTGCAGAGTTTGATTTTGTTGATCATCTCACAAAATGTTTCCAAGTTCATGCTCTTTTTGAAGTATAACAACATGTGCTCATATGTTTTAAAAGCTTGTGCATGCCTTATTTATCCTTTTAAGGTTTTAAAGGATGTGTGTACACTCAGCAAAGACAAAGGAGTTAAAGGCAGATGTTGATTTAAGGGTACCTGGTTTACTAGTCATTGATACTCTTGGGCATGAAATCTTTCACAAGTTTGAGAGCTCGAGGTTCTAGCTTTTGTGATATTGTGATAGTGGTTGTTGATATTGTGCATGTCTTATGCTAGCATAAATGCTAAGGAGGGCAGCCTGCAAGTTTGGGACCGGTTGGGAAATAATTGATAGGTGGCATCACAATTGGTAATGAGTCCACCATTCCATTCTCTATTGCTGCATGTTTACTCTTCACCTCCACCATGGTAGTGAGGGCCATGGATATGGAAGGCACTACCAATTCAACTCCAATGATTTGCAAATAAGTAATTCCAGATTCATGTCCTGTGAATTTCCTATCAAGTGGAACCACAACTTTATTATAGATTGGAGTGATGACATTTACCAATACTAAAGGAATGAAAGGAAGACTCACACATCAGTTCAATGCCAGCCCAGCATGAATGCTCAAACACCTGTCGATGACTGGAGGCTTGCACACCTAGCTCACAAATTAAGTACACAAAGGAGGCACATGTTGGATACTTGTCAATTAAAACAAAGAAGTGGTAAGTTGTTAATCATTTGTAGATGATTGTGTGTGTGACAAGGGTTGTCTGCAATGGCCAGCGCATATGAAAGTTGCAGGCACCCAAGGGATGCGTAAAGCGTGCTAAGGGAATACATAGGCAACCAAAGGTAAGTGCTCTAGCCGTCATGTTTCAAGTGGTGTGTATTTTGTTTACAGAGCATTGAAAATGCTATTTCATGCATAAAGCCAACACAAAGGATAAATTACAAAATAGGGATGGTGCTTTATGCTTTGGAGGTTATACATAATATTTTAAAGTGGCTGCCAGTTCTATTAAAATAAGCCAACAAGTAAATGCCTGGCGCAAGTTAAAGAATGCGCACGTGTTTGATATGGAGGCTCCACACAGTTTTGGGGCCTGCCCTCACATAATAAGGAGAATGGTCCCAATAGAAAGGTACGTTACATGGAAAGGGAGCCCACGCACTACACCAAGGATAGCTTCATGCAAATGGGTAGGATACTCATGCATAACAGTGAGGTCTTTATGACAGCCCGTTTGAAATTTAAGAGGGTGCGTGATGCATCTTAGGCATTATAGTGCTCATGCAAGTTGAAAGAGGACCCATGTGCATTTAAGGTGTACATATAGCATAAGCAAGATGATGGAAGAAATGATAAATGGGAACTGTTCATGCATGTATTGAAATAACCAGCAGGTCAAACAAACGAGATGGCATGCTTTAAGAAATAGAGATGCCCATGCATTTAATAGGAAGAGGCCAGTGTTGGTTGTATTGATGGAGGCCTCCCACAGAATAAAATAGGGGCTATGATTTTAAGAGAAGTGTTCACACAGTGAAAGGAGAGTACCCTGTGCAATGTATGGGGGAAGTTCACACATAAACATGAATGATGTCTTGCATAGGTAGAAGAAGAAGCAGGCCAGAGCAAAATGGAGTCTTACGCAGGCCAAAGGGAGAGAAAAATAAAGGACAAATGCATGTGGGTTTATCCCACATGCACCATGTTCGTGATTTTTGAAGTGTTTAAATACACCACCACCCAGAATGAATGTAAAGCAAGTGTGAAGAGGCAATGGTTGTCTCTTGCTCTGTAGGCCCGCCTTGGGGCCCATGTCAGCTTGGCATTTGTGCAATATTTTGAGAGAATTCTTTAAAAATCTCAATTTAATGATCCCACATTGGTCTCGGAGGTGTAGTTTGAGGTGAATATAAGCAATGCCACACACAAGATGAAATAGATCAAAGAGTTGGAGGCTCTATCCATGCGTACAGGTGATTGATGCCTTAGTTTACATGCCAACGGGTTCTTATGTAAGAAATTTTGTAGAGAAGTGGTGGCGCACTGACCGGGAAAAGATGACATGTGGCATGTAGTTGTTGAATCACAAAATGAAGCCGGTAGTTAGCAAAGGATTCCAAGATATGGAGAATGGCCTATTCACCCAATCGTCAGATGCTAGCTATTAAGTTGCTAGCATCTAGAGATTCAGAGATAGCCTAGTCGCCGAGTCTCCCAATGGTTCACTGTTAGATGCTAACATTCAAAGTATTAGAGGTAGCCACTAGTCACCAATTCTCTTGATCATTGATAGTCAAGAAAAAGCATTCAGAGATTGGGAGAATGGGCTCAGTTGCCCATTCTCCAGATTTAACCTTGAGTTAAGGCAAGATTCTAAGATCTGGAGAATGGCCTATTCACCCAGTCGTAGAGTTTAACCATGGTTAGTCAGAATGTTGAAAGATTATGAGAATACAAACCAGTCGCAAGATCTCCTAATCAGGGGTTAAACTTGAGTTTGTCTGAGCATCAAATCAACAATTGACAAGTGTCCAATTCTGGTGCTTCCTGTGTCATGTGCAGAAAATGATTAAAAAATTACAGATTTAAAAGGATTTCAAAAATTGGTATAGTCGAGACATTAGAAATAATTCAAAAATTTAAATGATAGAGCTACTCACAAATTAATGGCCTAGAGATTCATTTTTTGTCGAAACATATAAGTGCTATATGTTTTTGGAAATTGGAAAAGACAAGGAATCCATTGGCAATGATGATTTTTAGTTTCAAGGTGATGGGAAAGAGAAGTTTGGGTTTGAAATATGAGGATCAGAATCAGAATCAGTTGGTTTGAGAAATGATTGGTCAGTTTGAGAATTAGTTGCAGATCAAAGTGGTGGGAAGAACTTGGAGATATTTTCATGCCAAGAATGGACAGCTGTCAGTTGGCTTTCAAATGATCACATTCTCCTATATCTTAGTTTTTCTTCTCTTTGTAAAGGATGTTGAAATTTATGCTACTGGGAAAGCTTCCAGGCTTTTGAGTCTAATTTTTTGTGTTCATGGTCTTGCAATGTACAGTTTCAGATGAATTTTAATGAGAACAATGGAATCCCTATTCAGTTCCTGTTTGATGTTGTTATATGTATTGTCTTAATTCTTGTGTATTGACTTGTAAGGCATGTTAATAGACCAGTTATAAGGTATCCGTGGGTTTGAATTTGAGTTTCTTTCAAGGAGAGAGTAAGTCTTGATTTCAAATTCTAAGAATTCTAGGTTTGCATATGAATTTGATGTCCAAGTATTGAAATGAGAAGAATGGTTTGCAAGGCACCTCATTCAAGTTCTTGAGTTTGGAGTTAGGGTTTTTTGGGAATGCACATTTGTATGACTCTATTTCCCAATAGATAAGACATTGGTCTATGCTTGACTGGCAATTTTCTTCATCAATCATTAATTTAAATCATTTTACATTTCCAGTTTAAGAGCATAAATGTTTGTAAATTGCATTGAATAGTGGAAATGCTTTTGGTGATTCCTTGTAGAAGTGAATCTGATAGGTTAACCTGCTTGAGCCTCTTGGTTCAAAGAGAAGAAGGGTGAATATCCTTGTTGTTACTATCCACTGATTTTCATATCCGCATAAAGGGTTTTAGTGAAAGAGTGTTAATGTATGCAGATTTAGTATGTTTTAGGTACACTCGCTTGGGTCTGTGGAGCCCAAAGTGTAGGAGGATTAAATCCTTGTTAATTAGCCTTTTCCTTGTAAGAATCTGGAATTGGGAGTCTAAGAGTCAAGCTTAATAGCTATATAGTGATTCTACATGAAAAAATACTAACAAATTGGTGACTCCACAAGGGATAAGATAAATGACAACAAGTTTAAGATGTCCAATTCCTTGCTTTGTTGAATCATCCCAGGGTTTGGTCCAGTTTGGTTATAGAGTCAATTCTTTTAAAATTGTTATATTATCTCACTAAATGTGAGTGGTGACTCTGAATCTCTATTTGATCAATGTTTTGTAAAATGAAATTGCAATAAATTTTATGATCCTGGCAAATAGTGCATCCTATGATGTTGTTTATGTTTGCAGATAAAGACTGTCCAGGTATGAGATAAAGGTTCTCAACTGGTTCAAGATTGATCCTCTGCAAAGAGGTGGCAGCTCTAAAAAGATTTGAAAGGTGATTTGAGGAAGGCTTCAAATTAGTATTTTACACCAGCAACAACACTTCTAGGTAAATCTTTTATCAAAGTAAAAAAATAGTCCCTAAATAGGTGAATCAGTCACTAAAGAAAAGGGAAATTAGTTTGAAAGTTCATGCCATATTTCTGGATAGAAGATTCAGTTTCTAAAGAGTATCAAAAATATGTTGATGTTTAATGAAGTCATTGGTTGCATGAGTTCAGATAGAAATCTTGTCATGAGAATAAGCTTTATTGTTTTGTCAGTGTGTTAGAATGGAGTTCCTAGCCATGATAGAACAAGAGGGTGTTTCTAGATCTGAAGGTTTTCAGTCAGATTTAGAAAGGTACAAAGATGAACTCCATTTGATAAATCAAAAAATTCAGCATAATTGCATACTAATGTTAAGATGTGCAATAGGAGAAAGAAAAGAGGAGTCTGCATTGTCTTATTATAAGAAATTTCTCATTGCTTGTAATGAACTTCTTGTGGGTCTTGATTTTCAAGAATCCCAATATGCTGAGATGTTTTTAGAACTTGCTATGCCTGAATCAGTCAGTTGGACTGCATCCCTAAAAAATGAAGCACTATAAAATAATAAAGAATGGATGGATTCATTTGTAGATCTTCAATCTAGTTGTACTGAGGATGCTGAGTCTTATTATGCTAATAGTGTTGGTTATTGTGCTGATGTTGAAGTCTATGAATGTCAAGGAGTGGAAGAGGAATCTTCAGCTGATAATGCTTTTTGCGAGCTTGTAGATGTCCCTTCTTCTCAGCATAATGATAATTGTTTGTTGTTTCAACTTAATGGTGTTTTGTGTGAACTTGAGAAATATGATTATAATGCGGATGATATTTCTTATAGTGGTTACTTCACACAAGGTAATGTGAGACAAGTAAATTCAGTCCCAGTTTCAGATGGGGAAGAGACTTGCAGCATCAACAGTGAGAATGAAGAGATGGAATGTGATGTTCAGTGCTCACTAAGTAGTGAGCAAATTTTAGATCTCTTAGAGATGGAGTTTCAGAGGTATGGTACTAAGTTTGTTTCAAAGTTTCCATGCCCAGTAGACATAAATTTTGACAAAGATTATTCAAATGATGGCATGATGAGTGGAACACATTTTGATGTATTTTCTCCTGTTTTAAATCAGTAGTGTGAAAGTGCATTTCATTGTGATGATTTTGATAATTTTATTTTTGATGAGTACAATAATGAAGGTACTAGTGAGTGTTCAGATTTGCAAGGGTTTGTTGATTGTGATTCTTGTTTACATTTTGATGCTGAAGAATATGATAAATTTGAATGTGTATTCTCAGATTTGCTAATGCCTAATGAGTCACTCACTGATAGAGCTTGTTCCCTTCTAAATGTTGCTAATGTAGCTTGTGAGCAGCAAGATGTTTCCGATTTTATGCAATCAAAGATTTGTTTTGAGAGGTTCTACCTTAGTTTGCAAAGTGATGAGATAGAATTGTTTTATTCTTTTTTGCAAACTAATGATCAGAAGGATAATGTTTCTAGCCATGAAGTTGAGTTGGAATGTTTCACTTTTCAACATGATGCTAAAAGTGAAGAGTGTGATGCTTTGACATCACAAAATGATTAGTACTCATGGAATCCTAATGGTTTTCCTTTGCTGGATAATGGTGAGTGTGTTGATTGTTTTTCTTATGATATGTTGAAAGTGGATCAAAATGTTTCTGACTAGTTGGATGAAACATGTAGTCTTAGTTTGCCTCCATTGTATAGAGATGAGAATCATTTATTTGATAGAGGTAAAGACAGACTAGAATTTTGGGGCATTGAGCCTTGTGCATAAATATTGTAAGTTCATGTACAGTCGCTTTCCCTTTCAGTTGTGTGTCTTTGTTTTCAATAAGAGGTTTCCCAGTTCAGAGTTTTGTGAAAAAGAAGTAAATGTCAAGTTGATTCTCTTTGGGTGGTCTGTTGTACCATGAGATTCTGGAGTTATCTGCATGCCCCCATGGGGCATGCATCCACAGTCAAAGCCACTGTTGGTACTCAAAAATACAACGTGGGTTTTTGAGTACCTTATTAGATTTTTGCAGTTTTGACCCATTTGAAGTGCTTTTGTGCCTATTTGCCTAGATGAGATTTTGAGGTTTTCCATGCTTGTCAGGTGTTCATTACTCTTTTTTATACATTTGAAGACATCCTAGGTCATTAAAGTCAAGTTTCAAGGTGTTTCGTGATGTCTTGTTTCGAGCACTTGTCCAAATTTGCATTTTTGCCCAAGTGTCAATTTGCTATAGCAGGCTCTGTTTGCATGTGAATATCTTCTTCCTTGTGATGGATCATTGCATTCCAGTTGTTGCATCATATTTTAGGCATGGGAGTGAGTCATCCTACCAATTTTCAACCCCCCATGTGCCTGTTTGATATGTTTGTTAGTGTCATTCTGTTTGCAATTTATTAAATATCTGTGACTGCCTTGTTCATAATTCTAAATTGCCTACTTTGAGGTTTTTTAATGCGTGCCATCTACGAGGTCCAACATAATTGAGTGTGGTTCCATACTGTAGACCTGGAAGACTAAGTGTCTGATAATTTTTAGGTCTCTGCCAATCCATTTGACCACTTTTCTAGGCCAATTCCAAAACCACTTTATCCATTTTCATTGTTTTAAATTCTGAATATGTTTGACAGGTTGGCTTTGGCATTTGACTGTGATTGACATTTCAACTTTTTGAGGAAGCTAGTTATGGATTTATGTTCCTTGTATGAGGGTGAATCAGTGCCCAGGATTCCAGTTCCTGAAAGTTTCAATGGGTGAGTTTTTAAAGCCGAATCTTGAAGCAATTTATGTGATTCTGGCAGTTTTAGTTTCTAAGTAGCCATGTTCCATCATGAATATCTTTTGGCTTGGGTCTCTTCGTGAGCTCTCCTTTGACTAGTATATTGTTATGATGGGAGTCAATGCGAGCTTTGGATGGTGCTTTCTTGTCAGGCCATTCAGTTAGTTTTTAAGGCCGCTTCTGGAGGCCAGTTGATGCTATTTGGTTAGTCTTGCAGAGGTGTAAGAAGTAAGAAGTATGATTAAATCTTTGACACATTCTGGTTACACTTCATCAAGTGGTTGTGTTCGATTACAACAGAGGGTAATTGTGGAGTTTTATTTTGTTGATCATCTCACAAAATGTTTCCAATTTGACGCTCTTTTTAAAGTATAACAACATGTGCTCATATGTTTTAAATGCTTGTAAATGCCTTATTTATCCTTTTAAGGTTTTAAAGGATGTGTGTACACGTAGCAAGGAAAAAGACTTAAAGGGGGATGTTCATTTAAGGGTACTTGGTTTACTAGTCATTGATACTCCTAGGCATGAAATCTTTCACAAGTTTGAGAGCTTGAGGTTCTAGCTTTTGTGATATTGTGATAGTGATTGTTGATATTGTGCATGTCTTATGCTAGCATAAATGCTAAGGAGGGCATCCTACAAGTTTGGGGCTCGTTGGCAAATAATTGATAGGAGGCATCACAATTGGTAATGATTCCACCATTCCATTCTCTATTGTTGCAAGTTTACTCTTCAACTCCACCATGGCAGCGAGGGCCATGGATATGGTAGGCACTACCAATTCAACTCCAATGCTTTGCAAATGAATAATTCTAGATTCATGTCCTGTGAATTTCCTATCAAGTGGAACCACAAATTTATTATAGATTGGAGTGATGACATTTAGAAATACTAAAGGAATGAGAGGAAGACTCACGCATTAGTTCGATGCTAGCCCAGCGTGAATGCTCAAATACTTGCCGATGACTGGAGGCTTGCACACCTAGCTCACAAATTAAGTACACAAAGGAGGCACATGTTGGATACTTGTCAAATAAAAGAAAGAAGTGGTAAGTTGTCAATCATTTGCAGATGATTGCGTGTGTGCCAAGGGTTGTCTGCAATGGCCAACGCAGATGAAAGTTGCAGGCACTAAAGGGATGTGTAAGGCATGCTGAGGGAATACATAGGCAACCAAAGGTAAGTGCTCTGGCCGTCATGTTTCAAGTGGTGCGTATTTTTTTTGCAAACAATTGCAAATTCTAGTTCATGCATAAAGCCAACACAAAGGATAAATTACAAAATAGGGACGGTGCTTTATGCTTTGGATGTTATACATAATATTTTTAAGTGGCTGCCAGTTCCATTGAAAGAAGCCAACAAGTAAATGCCTGTCACAAGTGAAAGAATGCACACGTGTTTGATATGGAGGCTCCACGCAATTTTGGGGCCTGCCCTCACGTAATAAGGAGAATGGTCCTAGGAGAAATGCAGTTTCCATGGAAAGGGAGCCAATGCACTACACCAAGGATAGCTTCACGCAAATGGCTAGGACACTCACGCATAACTGTGAGGTCTTTATGAGAGCCTGTTTGAAATTTAAGAGGGTGCGTGATGCATCTTAGGCATTATAGTGCTCACGCAAGTTGAAAGAGGACCCATGTGCATTTAAGGTGTACATATAGCATAAGCAAGATGATGGAAGAAAAGATAAATGGGAACTGCTCATGCATGTATTGAAATAGCCAGCAGGTCAAACAAACAGGATGGCATGTTTTAAGAAACAGAGATGCCCACACATTTAACAGGAATAGGTCAGTGTTGGTTGTATTGATGGAGGCCTCCAACATAATAAAATGGGTGATATGATTTTAAGAGAAGTGTTCATGCATTGAAAGGAGAGTACCCTATGCAATGTATGGGGAAAGTTCATGCATAAACATGAATGATGTCTTGTGTAGGTAGAAGAAGGAGTAGGCCAGAGCAAAATGGAGTCTTACGCAGGCCAAAGGGAGAGAAAAAAAAAGGAAAGATGCATGTGGGTTTATCCCACATGCACCATGTTTACGATTTTTGAAATGTTTAAATACACCGCCACCCAAAATGAATGTAAAGCAAGTGTGAAGAGACAGTGGTTGTCTCTTGCTCTGTGGGCCTACCTTGGGGCCCGTGCCACCTTGGCATTTGTGAAATATTTTGAAAGAAGTCTTTAAAACTCTCAATTTAATGATCCCACATTGGTCCCAGAGGTGTAGTTTGAGGTGAATATAATTAATGCCACACACAAGATGAAATAGATCAAAGAGCTAGAGGCTTTGTCCATGTGTGCAGGTGATTGATGCCTCAATTTCCATGCCGGTGGGCCTGTAGGTAAGAAATTTTGTAGAGAAGTGGTGGCGCACTAATCTGGCAAAGATGACATGTGGCATGCAATCATGGAATCACAAAAGGGAGCTGATAGTTAGTAGAGGATTCTGAGATCTGGAGAATGGCCTATTCTCCCAATCGCTAGATGCTAGTGGTTAAGTCGCTTGCATCTGGAGATTTAGAGATAGCCTAGTTGCCGAGTCTCGCAATGGTTCGCAGTTAGATGCTAACATTTAGAGAATTAGAGGTAGCTACTAGTCGCCAATTCTCCAGATCATTGATAGTTAAGGAAAAGCATTCAAAGATTGGGAGAATGGGCTCAGCCACCCATTCTCCAGATTTAACCTTGAGTTAAGGATGGATTTTGAGATCTAGAGAATGGCCTATTTGCCCAGTCGCAGAGTTTAACCATGGTTAGTCATAATGTTTAGAGATTATGAGAATACAAGCTAGTTTCCAAATCTCCCAATCAAGGGTTAAACTTGAGTTTGTTCAAGCATCGAATCAGTAGTTGACAAGTGTCTAGTTCTGGTGCTTCCTGTGGTCATGTGCAGAAAATGATTAAAAAATTGTAGGTTTAAAAGGATTTTAAAAATTGATATAGTTGAGACATTAGAAATAATTCAAAAATGTAAATGACAAAGCTTCTCACAAATTAATGGCCTGGAGATTCATTTTTTGTCGAAACATATAAGTGTTATATGTTTTCAAAAATGGGAAAAGACAAGGAATCCAATGACAATGATGATTTTCAGTTTAAAGGTGATGGGAAAGAGTAGTTTGGGTTTGAAATCTAAGGATTATAATCAAAATTAGTTGGTTTGAGAAATGATTGCAGAAAGTGGGTCAGATTGAGAATCAGTTGCAGATCAAAGTGGTAGGAAGAACTTGGAGATATTTTCATGCCAAGAATGGACAGCTGTCAGTTGGGTTTCAACTGATCACATTCTCCTATATCTCAGTTTTTGTTCTCATTTTAATGGTTCATGGTCTTGCAATGTACAGTTTCAGATGAATTTTAATGAGAACAATGGAATCCATGTTCAATTCCCATTTGATGTCTTTATATGTATTGTCTTAATTCTTGTGTATTGACTTGTAAGGCATGTTAATATACTAGTTATAAGGTATCTATGGGTTTGAATTTGAGTTTTTTTCAAGGAGAGAGTAAATGTTGATTTCAAATTCTGAGAATTCTAGGTTTGCATATGAATTTGATGTCCAGGTATTGAAATGAGAAGAATGGTTTTCAAGGAACCTCATTTGGGTTCTTAAGTTTGGAGTTAGGGTTTTCTAGGAATGCACATTTGTATGACTCTGTTTCCCAATATATAAGACACTGGTCTATGCTTGACTGACATTTTTCTTCATCAATCATTAATTCAATTCATTTTACATTTATAGTTTAAGAGCATAAATATTTGTAACTTGCATTGAATAGTGCAAATGCTTTTGGTGATTCCTTGTAGAAGTGAATATGATAGGTTACCCCGCCTGAGCCTTTGGGTTCAAAGAGAAGAAGGGTGAATATCCTTGTTGTTACTATCCACTAATTTTCATGTTTGTGTAAAGGGTTTTAGTGAGAGAGTGTTTATGTGTGTAGATTTAGTATGTTTTAGGTACACCCACCTGGGTTTGTGGAATCCAAAGTTTAGGAGGATTAAATCCTTGTTAATTATCCCTTTTGTGTAAGAATCTGAAATTGGGAGTCTAAGAGTCAAGCTTAATAGCTATATAGTGATTCTACATGAAAAAGTGCTAACAAAGCATAGGTTTTGCTGAGCACCAAAAGTTTTGCCAATTTCCTTCAGTGACCAAGCCCTTCAATGACCGAGCTCCTTGGTCAACACTATAACCAAGCAACACAGAAATAACCCAACATGCAGAATTACCAACTTCCCAAGGATTCTCTTGCATCAGTTTATATATATTTTTTTCTACCAAGGTGTTTGTTTACAAGGTTTTCACCAAGGCACTTTTCTCGTTTTAAATTTTTTGTATTTTCTTCTTTTTTAATGTATTGTTTTTTTGTTTTTTTTTATTTTTCTTCAATTCACCAAGGCACCTATTTGCTAGGTTTTCACGAAGATAATATTTTTTTAGGACTTTTCTGATATTTTTGGATTTTCTTCTTTTTCACTATTTTTTACTTTTCTTTATGATCAATTTTTGGTTGTATAGGAGCTGCGAAATTGGAGACTGCCTAGTTGTAGTTGTACTATTTCTTTAGGTAGATAGTGTTGATGGGATCAAGGAGAAGATCTCCTTCTAGAGTTGAGATTTGATAAGCTCCTAAATTGAATGTTGCAGTAATGACAAAGGGACCCAACCAGTTGGGCTCAAACTTTCCCTTTTGCTCACGATTTTGTTAATTTTTGAGATTCCCTCGAAGTACTAGATATCCAACCTGAAACTCCCTATGTTTTAATTTCTTGTTATATCCTTGAGACATTTTCTTTTGATAGACCCTCAGGTGGTCAAAGGATTCTTTTCTCCTTTCATCAAGCAACTCTAATTCTTTAATTTTGGAAATCCTATAGTCTTCATCTATAACTATCCCTCTTAATGATACTCTGAGAGATGGTATCTCTACTTTGATGGGTAACACTACCTCCAAACCATAGATCAGAGCGAAAGTTGGTTCCCTATAGGAATTTTGATTCTGGTCCTATAGCCTATAGTGCTGTATTCAATTTTAAATGTCAATCTTTCCCTTATTTATTCATGATTATGTGTAGGATTTTTAAGATTGTCTTGTTTGAAGCTTCAACATGTCCATTACCTTGAGGGTAATGCATTGATGAATATTGCTAGATGATGTGAAACTGGAAACATTATTCATCCATATCACAATTGAAGAGGAGATCACTTACCTACATATGATGTAGTTTAGGATGAACATTAGCACTTGTTTTCATGTTGCCTTAATCAAAGGAACAAATTCAACCCACTTTGTAAAGTACTTGGTGGTTGTGATTATAAACTTGTGTTCATTTGATGATGAAGGATAGATTTTACCAATGAGATCAAAGGCCCACTATTGAAATGGCCAATTTGTTATAAATGGTAATAACTCCCTTTCTAGAGAGTGAATCCAATTACCATGTAGTTGACACTTCTTGCAAGACTTGGCATATTACACTACATATTTCTCCACATTAGGCCAATAGTATCTGATCCTTAGGATTTTCTTAACCAATGAGAGACCATTTGAATGAGAGAAAAAATACCTTCATGGACTTCCTTTAGTGCATGTTTAGACTCTTCGCCTTCTAGACACCTAAGAATAGTAGCATCTAGCCCTTGCCTGTATAGGTCATTAGCAATGATTACGTAACACAATGCATTTCTTAGGAGGTTTATTTTTTAATTTATAGATAAGCCTCCAAGGATTATTTGGTCATGGGGTATGAATAGATTTTATTGTACCTAGAGGGTTCATGGCTTATAATGGAACAAACAATTTGGGATTTAGCAGAATCATAGGCAAGAAAAGGTAGTTCATCCACTAGGAAATCATAGAGAAATTGATGTTCCTCTAGTTGGAGCATTTAGGCCAATGTAGCCATAGCATCAGGTTATCTATTTTCCACCCTTGGAACTTGCTAAAAGGTAATGAAAATAAATTATTTATTTAGGTCATTGATAATTCTTTTGTAGGGCATCAATTTTTCATCCTTTGTATGATATTGATTGTTAACTTGATTTATGATCAATTGGGAATAACCATATATATGTAATTCCACCATTTTCCACTCGATAGCTAGTCTTAACCCATTTTCTAAGGCTTCATATTCAATGATATTGTTAGTGCATGGGAAAAATTACTTTTTATCCCTTGGGAATCTTATACCCTTGTGGAGTAATAAATAGAAATTCAATTGTGAGTGGCATTGTATCTAGAAGTGTTGCATCTCTGAGCTGATATGCTATTACCTAAACCTTCATTTATTTATGATCAATATACTCAATGTCAAATTCGCTAAGAATCATGACCTATGTTTCCATTCTTCCTATTAGTCACCTTATTTAATAATTATTTCAATGGGTCAATCTTGGTGATCAAGTTTACTAAGTGTGCAAGCATATAATGTCTACATTTTTTATATGCAAAAATAATAGTGAGGCAAGCTTTCTCAATGACTGTATAGTTGAGTTAATAAGAGACCAAAGTTTGACCGATGTAATATATTGTTCTTTCTCTGCTAGCTTCATTGTGTTGTGCAAGTAGATCTCCAAGGAATGTATTCGTAGATGCAATATAAAGTAAAAAAATGTTTCCCTTGAATAGGTGCCATGAGAATTGGCAGATTTTCTAGATATTCCTTGATCTGTTTAAAATTTTTATTCCATGCATCATCCCATTTAAATGCTACTCCTTTATGAAACATCTTGGTAAATGGTTGAGCCTTGTCCACTTGTTGTGATATGAACCTTCTGATAGAATAGAGTTTTCTTTGTAAAGTCCTAATTTGGTTGATGTTCCTTGGTGGTGACATTTCCATTATAGCTCTTACTTTTGTTGGATCTACCCCAATGCCTTTCCATGACATGATATACCCTAAAAGTTTGTCAGATGTTACTCCAAAGGCACACTTTTTGGGATTTAGTCTACACTTGAATTTTTCCATTCTGTTGAAAATTATGTCCAAATCATCTAGTTGTGTGGTCCTTGTAGCAGATTTAGCTAGTGTGTTATCTACGTACTCCTACATATTTTTATGCATCATGTCATGGAAAATGGTGGCCATTTCTCTCTAATATGTTTCACCTACATTATTGAGTCCAAAAGGCCAACAAAAACTACCCCAAGCACAGGTAAAAGTAGTTTTATCTTAATCTTTAGGTGCAATTTTTATCTATTTACAACCTAAAAATCCATCCATGAGGGAGTAAATCTAATATCTTGATGTGAGGTCAATTATCATGTCTATGTTAGGAAGTGGAAAGTCATCTTTTGGATAGGCTTTGTTTAGATCCCAAAAATCTCTATATATCTTGATTGACTTGTTTTATTTAGAGATAGGTACAATGTTTGAAATCCATTCAACACAATCAATGGCCCTTATGAAACTGGCTTTGAGTAGCTATTCCAATTCAGCCTTGACTAATAAGGCAACATGTGGATGCATTTTTGTTAATTTTTTATTTACAGGTTTCACTCCTGGAGCTATAGACAGGTGATGCATAATGAGATTTATGCCAAATCCTGGCATGTCTGAATAGGACCAAGAAAATTTAATCTTTCTATCCATGAAGAACTAGATAAATTATAGATTTTCCTCTTTTGACAATGATTGTGCTAGTTGTATGACATGAGGTGATTCTACCATTCCCAAGTTGACTGGTTGCATAGGTTCTACGAGCATTGAAGATCGTTCCTAAAAATGGCTTGGTATGACATCAAGCTTACCATCCTTCAGTGCCTCTAAGAGGTTTTCACCATTGGATACATCATTCATTTTCTCTGTTTTAGGTTCTGACACAGTTGTGTGATCAAAAGTGTGACACACTTCTATGAGTCATTACTCTTGAGAGAATTCCATGGAAAAGGATATCCCAAGAAGCGACTCATAGCTTCCTAGTTGAAGTGAGTTTAATCCTTCTCATGATGCTCATCAAATTGGCATGAAGGATTAGTGACTTGACTACTCCAAAATGGAAGATTCAAATCTAAGAATGAAGCTAAGATGAAAGAATGCAAGCTAGAATAGATAGATTAAGCTAAGAATGAATGCAAGGAATTAGTAATCTAAGAATGAGATGCAAGAACAATGTAAGAAAGAAACTAGATTAGCAATGCAATATTAAGCTAGAAATAAAGCTAAGCTAAGAATGAAAATGACAAGATTGCAAGAAAGCTAGAATGAAAGATCACAATAGTACAAGATTTCTAGATTGGGACCCTTGAGCAAGGGAAGAACTTACTTTTAAAGGAATTGCCTCAAGAATGAAGGGTGGAGATTAAGAGGAAAAATAATGAGTGGATGAGATGAAGAGGAAAAAAGAGATGCAAGGAGATGCAAGGTTAGGTAGAGATGAGTGTTGAGGATTAAGAGGCAAAAGGGAAATGTTAGGTAGAATAAGACAAAATAACATTTGAAAGCACAAATTCTTTTCAATTTCTAATTAATCAAGATTAAGTATGTGCACACATGTGAATGTGTTCTTTTATTAAAGGTGTAGGAACTTTATATTAAAAGTAATGTTTTAGCAATTAAATAAATATGCAAGCTCTAGAAATTAGACCATAGTATAAGCTTGATATAAGATTTTTTATTTAATTATGCAAAGGGGATTTTAAGAGGTACCTTGCATAATGATACTTAGAAAAAAGACAATTTGATCAAAAGGGGGCTCAAGTTCTAGTAGACCAATTTTAGGTCATTATAATTGCCACAATGTGGTTTTCACCGCCATACCTCTTTTTCTTTTTGACTAAGAAACTATATGTCCTCTATTGCCATGTTTACACTTATTTCATTGGTGGAAGAAGGGACTGGGTTGACAACATTTAGGTAGTAGGTCGAGGTGTAGTCATTGAAAAAATATAGAAAATTTGTTGGATCATTGGGGCTCCATTCAATTAGCACTAGTACATTTGACCTTATTTTTTGACTAAACAATTCGACCATCAAATAAAAATGTTTAGGTTGGTCGAATTATAGAAGGAAAACTTTTGTTTTTTTTTAATACATGCCCGTGTTGGTCAAAATTTTGACTAACACTGTGTTGGTCAAAATTTTGACCACCACGGGCATAAGTTAAAGTAAAAAAAAAGGTTTCAAACCTCATTTCAATCCCCGCGCACGTGATATGCTTAACTTTCCTTGAACATGTTTGAGAGGTAGATGCTTGAACAGGTTTGAGAGGTATGTTTTCTTTCTTTCCTTAACTTTCCTTCGATTAGTGCAAATGTTTTGGGTGGCAATGGAGAATTTGGTGCATCATAGGGTCCCCTCTTTAGGGATGCAACTATCCATGGTGCCCTAAGTAATTTGGCAAAACCTAAACTTAAACTACCTTCAAACCTCAATGAATGTGTAATGATATTTTCTTAGTCCGCACAAGATTACACATTGAAATGGCTCTGTAAATATGGTGCTCATGGTTTTGTTTGACTACCACGACATGGATCTATACCTTAGCCATTTTGAATTTAGTCCCTGCTGCGCAAAGTCCCTTCTCGGTTCCAATTCAACATGATTGCTATCACATCTTGTTTTTTTCTACTATTCCATGGCATGAAATACCCATCCACTAGCCGATATCAAGGTTTTACACTAGTAAGAAATTAGTGTAACCGTTCTTGAAAACAAACTGCACTTTATGATAACCGTTTCAATATCAATTTCCTTGATAACCATTTCATCCATATCTTTCCCACTATCAGTTTCTTTGATAACCATTTCAATATTCGAATTCAATCAATGATGAATCTCGGTTTTGAAATATTTCATTGTCACAACGGACACAAACACAAATAGGTTCTTGATTATCATCATCATGAACCAATTCATATAACTTTAAATAACTTCAATAAAACCATGAATTAACTTATATCAAACAAATAGAGATCTTCAACATTGTTTCATTCAACCCAAACTTAGTTCAATAGAATTGCTTAATTTGACTTGTATTTGAGATCCTCAATCAATAATCTAAACAAAGAAAGGTAATAGGAATGTAAAGAACCCGAGGATCTTGAAATAAAATTAAATCCTTCTGATCATTATTCGGTTCCATTACATTGTTTCTTTTCATTCATCGGTTCTCCATATTTCATCCTACGCTACTCTATCCTACTACCTATTCTTCAGGGCTTGAATATACAATAAATACTTCCCCAAATACTCAATCACTTCCAAAAACTAATTCTCATAACTTCTTTTTAACTTCGCGTAACCGACTCATGCTAAATCCTCTAATGGTTCTCATCACCGATTAGAGTTGACAATGTCAACTTCACGATGATACATAACATTTATTATATAAAAACACTTAATTCTAACCGATTGAAAACATCATTAAAATAACCATTTAGAACTAAGACACAACCCTAAATTATTAACATAAAAACCAAACAAAGTTGTTATGGAAAATGAACATACAATAATTCGATGACTTAGTGTTTGGGTATGGTTTCAACCTTAGCCATAAAGATTATCACCTATCATTTCCTTTGGTCATGATAGAAAAGTGAAAATTAGGTCTAAAAACATTACGAAGGACTTTACCATTAAAAACGTTACGAACTTGATATAAATCTTTACCATTTAATAGATGAAATAGGTGGACACAAGAACTGGCAAGAAAGAGAATCGATTCAAACCTATACAAACTCATTGGCAACTATTAGATGTTCTACATTCCATCATGAACATTGAGGGAATCTCCAAGGGACACGAGTGTATACCAGTGTAGCTAATTTAAGTTGAAAGATTTGAATGCTCAAGACCCCACTCCGACAAGAATCTAAAAATAGCTGCCAGTACACAGTTTGTCCTCCGGATTCACCTAACTCATTGAAACAAAATGGTTCTTGTTTTAGCTTGTAACAAATTTAAATTATAGGATTTGGAATTCTTTTGACATTTTTGAAAACATAATAGGTAAGAAAAAGAAATCATCAAGCTCAAACATAAGAGCTAATAGCCTTGACCCCTAAATTTGGAGTGGCTTGTGTCATCCTTAAATCATTGAAATTTGCCATCATCATTCTCACCAATTTTGCTCTACCAATTGAGTTGCAATCCTTTGACACTAATTCATACAACTCAAGTAAAGGTTCATGTTTTGATATATTTGGCTCAACATAGTCTCAACTAACAAATTACCTAGAAAATATGGATGATTCACTTACCGACATGGTTCCATACCAAGTTAAAATTGGATAGGCACTGCATAGAAAGAGGTCATGGACTTCTAAACCTTCAATGTAGTTTACACTCACATTGACCTTTGCTGTAGGATTCTCTATAGGATAGTCATGACATTTTTGTACTTGAAAATTTTCTATCATAAACAAACCTTACTCATATGACTCAAGGGTAAATACATGCAAAATAAGATTTTGTAATACCAAATCTACAATAATCATACTCCATCCTAATATGACATCCATACATATAATTGTATTTTTGACTCCAAAGGACACCAAATAAAAGGGACTACTCTGCAAAAATATTAGACACCTTCCCTCATGCTAGTTCCATCATGATAATACCTAAAAACACATTCATATGCACAAAATTTTTTAACACCTATCGATCTTGATCATATTAGACAGAAAATCCATTTCACTTTGCAATAACTTCTTTACTTCAATGTCCCTCAATGACTTGTCTCCTAGGCTACCCCAAGTGTACCTAGTTCCTCCTAGTCACCATATCTTCACCCAAGGCCTCAACCTTTATTCTAACTTCATGAAACATCTCCCCATGGCCTTTCTACCATGTTCCACCCATCCATCCAATCTGGGCAACTAATCTCTTACCCAACACTCACATCTGGCCCTTAAAGCTAGTAGCCCTCACCAGTCATTAATTTGGCTTTTCCTTAAATATTCCCCAAAAAAATAAGTAAAATAAAATAAGATTTAGATACCCTTTTGGGATCTACAAATCCTCCCCAAGACTCAATATTAACTCCTTTGGATCATACCCAAGATCCAATACCCCTAGCCTATCCTCACTAGGCCTAATTCTCCACTTTTACAAAACAACCCATAACTCCACTCAATCTAGTGACTCCAAAGGATAAAATAGTCCTTATAGAGGTTGAGAAATAATATATTCCAAGCTTACAAGGTTCTACCCTTCACCCAACTCATTTTCCACCAAACCCTTGATTCTAGGGTCACTAATCTAGGGCCTGTTCAATAGGACCTCTAACCTCATCTCCAAATGAAAACAAATGCACAAACACTTCATAACTGATCCCCCCATACACATTCCATCACCAAATTTCCTCTTCCATGAATCAAATCACTTTCATGATGACTGGTGTCTCAATCCGGGCTTAATCTCAATCAACAAACAATCAAGTTTTGTGGTTCTTCCAACAAATCTTCACTTCCCTGCATACAATGTATATGATACAAGTTTATCATTACATTTTCATCCTCTCCCACCAATCACAGTGATTATAGAGGGTGGGAGAGGTTCACCATCCTTAACACCTTAGAACAAGAAGTTTTTGACTGTGCCTAACCAGTCACTGGTCTAAACACACCAGTCCAATGTTCTTGTCCTAAGATACTATGAAATTGTAAAAGAATGTGATGAAAGATAGAAAACAACTAATCTAATGTCCCTATCTCATTTCTACTCCAAGATTAAATTTCAAATAACCATTAGACTTGTTGTTCTTGTCTGTACCCGTGGGACAATGAACAAAAATTGCAAAGAACTTGTTTGTTTTATTGATTCAAACTTTTTACATGGGTTTCTCGACCCCACACAAACTCCACGTCTCTAAAACACTTGAAAAAATCCCTCCTAAATAACCAAACAACCTCTTTTCTAACCATAACAGTCAATTATCTGACTGTTACCAATTAGTTACAACTGGAAATTTGTTGTCTAAGTTGACACAAAGTGTCAAATTCGACAACTTACAATAATTTATGCCTTTATTACATTTCTCTAACCTTTTTAAAGGTTTATAACTTCACTAACCCTTCTAAAGACACTAACTCCCTTACAAGCCTTATTAGGCCTCAATTTCCAACATGGTAAATTACAACTTTTGAGCACTTTTAGTGTTTTTACAAGACTTAATTGGCTCTATTGGCCATTTTAAACTTATTAAAGACCCTATAGGCCTTAGGATCTTTTTTCTAACTAGGATCAATAAAATAAACACTTAATGACCCCTCTTAGGTACACTTCAACTTTTCAATGCCATTTACCTCTATTACATTGCCTTTATAGTTTTGGGCTTTATTACATCAAAACATGTCAAATACAAAATGGACCTTAGGTCCCGTCACATTCATCTCTAGATCTTTAAACCATTCATGAGTCTAAGTGACTCTCTATTTATGCTTTTTCTAGGGTGCCTTGCACCATACCTCTAAGGATCAAATTAATCCAAGTCTCTTTGGATTTGATAGTTTTCTTCCTCTCCCTCCAGTCTTTGTCTATCTCATGTTGAGGATCTAGCATACAAATGTACCTCCTGTACCTGCAAACAAATATCATGTGCCAAGAACACACCCTTGCATTCTTCATATCATAAATGTCTATAACACCATCATGTGTATGATGAACAATATAGAACTCTTGAAAACCTATCACAAAAATGTTAGACACAAAACTAAACAAATCTTTCATATGCACCCAATCAAAGGCTTGGTGCTCCCCTCCTTCATCCACTTCTTTCAGTACTTCCACTGTCTTCTCCCACACTTCTTGTGAGTTCCTTGTCCTCACAAACAAGCCTAACTTTAAGGTCTCTTCATGACCATATACTTCTTCCTCTTCATGCCCATATTCTAGGTATTCTCTCATCACTCCACCTTTCTCTTGCCATTCCTCAACTATGGCATTCATCTCATCTCACAAATTTTTCTCTTCCTCATGAACTCTTGTCTTCTTGCCATCATGGATAATCCTCTCACCATTAACCTTTTGTACCCTCTCAGTGGGTCCCCCATTCGGTAGTTTCCTCTTTTCAATAAGTCTCTTGACAGGCCATACCAACTTCTTCTCCATCCTCTTATGCCAACTTGTGGCTCCCTCTACAAAATATGTCTTCAAGAGTGTGAACTCTTCAATCTCCAAGGCCCCTATCATCCTTGAGACCTCCTACAACCCATCTTCCCTATGCCATCCTTCTTGGCATTCAAACATGTCATCTATGGCTTGTTTAATAGCCCCGTCTTCTCTATTTTCAACAACAACATATAAGGGACACATGACTGTCCCAACTTGGATATCCCCATCCATGTACTCATCTATTACCTTAGCAACCTCTGAGGTATTCTCCTCTATCCTTTTCTTCTCATCTTCATATTCCTCACACCTAAGGAATCCAATCCTATCAAATACACTAGTGTTCCAAGACACCTTCCATGCTGCTTGATCTTCCCTCAAAGGTCTCAAGACTATCATTTCTCCACCATCCATGAAAGTATAGGTGTTTTCTGCTCCATCATGTAGGGTACGCTTCTCCACTTGCCATGTCCTCCCAAGGATCAAATGACAATCCACTTGGGGCACAATGTCACACAAAATGACCTCCTCATATGACCCAATGGTAAGATGAACATATGCTTGTTCTCTCACATCAAATATTTTCTCATTACTCATTCCTTGTGCTCTATAAGGTTCATTATGTAATAACCTCTCTAGATTCAATTTGTCAACCATTTTAGTAGAAACAAGATTAACTAATGATCCACTTGAAACAATAACTTTACAAATTTTAACTTTACATCTGCATTGTGTTCTGAACATAGGATATCCCTGATTATATCTTGTACCCAAATCTTCAGCCATGATGATCACTATCTCTACTATATCCCTCTGATGTCAAAAAAAATTTTCTCCACTCTTCATCTACAACATAGGATTCATTAAACTTTGAACCACCACCTTGGAATACTCTTAAAGGATAAATCAACTTCAAGGTTCAACAAGGGATTCTAAGTCTTCAAAACCTTAGTTTGCCTCCTCCTCTTCTCCCAAAGAATCTTCTGAGCTCTGATACCACTTGATACAGATACTATTTTAACATTTTACCCATCTACAAGGAATTCAATTTGTAACTTTCTAAGTCATGGAGCATGTTAACTGCATGAGGTGGATGCAACCATAATTGATCAGCTAGGGATCTTCAAGGGAACTATGATTGATAAAATTGTGTTTAATTTTTCTCATTCAGGTTTTTGAGGCAAGGAATACAATGATGAGGTAATGTTAATGTCACAAGATTTTTCTTATGATGTATACATGTGCTAGATTATCTCTATAAAAAAATTAAAAAATAAAATAAATAAATAAATAACGTCACAAAACCCTAAAATCTTGCTATATCCTACAAAATTTAGAAATGCAAAAAGACATTAAATTTCTACAAACTTACCAGGAAGCATATTGGACACTCGTGAAGATTCAGATACAAGTCTATAAAATTAATTGTCTCTTTTAAAATTACTTAAAAGGTGTAATCTTCTTTATTAAAATATACAGACAGTGATTTTCTTGAATATTATTTCTTCTGCTATATGTATTTTGTAGTTAATTTATATAGTTAAATGGATTCTTTTACAATGTACATTAACTAGAATCCTTGAATAAGGATCCATCTTAAAATATATAAAAAGGTAGATGAATTACTATTTTTATAAGATCATTGTGAAGAGAATGCTACTGGGTCAAAGATCACAATAGATGCAATCTCCACAACATGCTTCATGTAAGTATCTCAGACCTCTTGCAACACCAACAACCACTTTGTGACATTAGTTCTATTCCAACCACGTTTATCTAAGTTATTATTAGAGAGCCCTTAATTTTAAATGCCATGTATTAGGTAGACATAGTAGACATACACTATCAAGCAAGGAAGAGGTTGTGAATAAGGATACACACCTCATCCATATGAGGGCATCCCTGAGAAAAACAAACAATTCTTTGTAAGAAAGAATGTCACATGATACACAAATACGACTTAATTGGATTTGCTAGAATTTACTTGATTATTAATGTTGGATGTTATTTTAATACACTTGATATAGAATCTGTAGGTTGCAAACAAGTCATCCTTCTTCCACCAACGAGTCATTCCATTCAAGAAAGACCATGTCTGATGATATCAACATACAACAAAATAGGGAGACAATTGCTAGACTGTGGTTTAACTTAAAAAGAAAAGGTGACGGAAAATGTTATTGTCCTTGCAAAATTTGTAAGGGCTTAAAGACTCAAAGATATCTAATCAAAACAGTTGAGGAACATTATAGGCAACATGGTCACATTGAAGGGGGAAACAAATTTCATCCATTGGTATGTATTTTAATAATTTATAAAATACATAAGACATGATTTGATGATGACATCATGGTCATGGTTAATATAAGGTCATCATTTTCATATAGGTCAACCACCCTGGGTTTCATGTTATGGACCATGACAATCCCGAGAATGTGGATTTCCAAATGAGGGAACATGGAGGTGTGAATATAGAAGTAGAAGGTAATGATCCCATGGAAGAAGACCACAATGATGAAGAAGATCATGATGATCAAGATGATCACAATGATCAAGATGATGATGATGAGGACGATGATGTTGACGTAGACCTTGATGTACCTATACTTGAGAAGGCACACAAGCCCCTATATGAAGGCTCCCAAACAAATCTTCTTGCCGATGTATTGTTGTTGGGGAACTTGAAGGTTATGAATGGTTTATCCAATGTAACAATGGCACGTATGTTAAGGTATGTCATCTTTTTTCATTATTTTAGTCATAATTCCCTTACAATTAACATTGGTTGAGCAATTAATATTCATTAAATTAACAAATTATATTTTTGGTCGTAGGTTGATAGGTGAGTGTTTGTTACCACCATCAAATATTCTACCTCGCTCGTACCGAGAATTATCTATCATTATGAAAGATATTGGAATGGAGTATCAAACAATACATGCATGTCTGAATGATCATATTATATATCATAAACAACATGAATTTTCAAAAGAATTCCCTATTTGTCATATTTGTAGATATCAATCAGATCGAATAACAAAAAAGGTGCCTCGTAAGGTTCTTCAGTTTATTCCTATTATTCCACATCTGCAATGATTATTTAGGTACAATAGCTTGGCACAATTCATGGATTACCATGCATGCAATAGAAGTCAAGATGACATTATGCAAATGCCTACAGATGGTTCGACATTTAAGGAAATAGAAGAAAAATGGCCAAACTTTAAAGAAGAACCTCGTAATCTCAAGCTTTCATTGGCAGCGAATGATGTCAATCCATTTGGCGAGATGAGATTTACTTACTTGGTGTGGCCTATTTTTGTTATCAACAATAACATTCCTCCTTGGTTGTCCATAAAGAGGGAGCACATAATGTTGGCACTGATTGTTCCAGATATTTTTTGATTTAATAGTCATCTAAATTAATTTATTATAAATAATCCATCAAAATGGTCATAATAATTATGTAATGTTTTTGTTCATTCAACTAGGTAAGTACCAAGTTAAAAATATCAATGCATATATTGAGCCCCTTATCGACGATTTGATGGTGTTATGGAATGGGGTCACTATGTATGACATCTCTAGACCAATAGGACAAAAAAAAATTTAATTCCATGCAATGCTTGTATGGACAATACATGATGCCCCTGGGCTAACATATTTTTGTGGTATGTTCTCTTCTTAACACCTCTTTTTTGGTATGTTATAGTGCTAACACAAAGTTAACATATTTAATCCAATTATACACGATCTTGTAGGTCTTTAGACAAAGGAAAAATTTGTATGTCCAGTTTTTGGTCCAAAGATGAAATCTCATCATTCAAAAAGTTTAAGAAAATAGGTGTTCGATGAGAATAGACACTTTCTCCACAGAAATCATAAGTTTTGAATTACTGAAAAAGATCTTTTCAATAGGAAAGAAGAGACTACATCAAAACCATGGAGAATGACACCTCGACTATGAAAGTTGACATACAATAAAATAAATCATCGAGGTAATGTCATTCCATCTGATGGTTTTTGTTTAAAATTTATATTTTGATAGTGTTTTGTTTACTGATGATGTAATTGATGCTCGTGAAGGTCGTCAAGGCATTAATGACCAACTTTCAAAAGGACTAAAAATTTATCCTACACAATTTAGTAGGTTTCCGTACTACGAGCAACTCCCAATCATGCATTTGTTTGATCCTATGCATATTGGAAAGAATGTAACCAAGACATTATGGAAAATCTTGGATGGAAGGCGTGACAAAGACAAAATTATCAAAATTTGTAGTGACATTGAAGAATCCAACCATGCAATGAAAAATGTCATTTGATCAAATAAAAATGGAGACCAAATTGATACAAGTGCCCTTAGTTGGTTATTGTCGGGGCAGCAGAGCAATGCTATAAAAGAAGTCATAAAAAAAATATGATTTCCCATAGGATTTGCTGCGAACATAAATGATGTCATATCAAAGAAAAGTGAATTTGGGCTAGGGATGAAAACACATGATTGGCATACATTTATTAAGGTAATTCATGTTATTTTGTATTCACTATATATTTGTATATTGCATGTAGTTTTCATTGCATTCTTTTATAAAATATTGATAAGATCATTTTACAAATATTGCAGTACGTTCTACCTCTCTCTCTCCCATACCACTTTGCCAACAGTGTCAAACAAGTTATATATGATCTTGGAAAATACATGAGGTGGTTTTCATCAAAAGAAATTAATAAAAAAGATATTAAATATTAGAAGAGAAAAATTTCTATTCTTATGTGTGAAATGCAAAAGTGTCTACCTTCAACTTTTTTCAATGCACAAGAACACTACCTCATACATCAAGTTGAGGAGATTTAATTATGTAGACCTGTACCAACTAGGCCAATGTGGATGGTTGAGAGACACTTGAAATTTTTGAAAATCTTGGTTCGACAAAGAGCACATCTTGAGGGTTCTATGGTGGAGGGATATATGGTATACCAGACCATGGTGTACATTAGTGAATATCTTCCTAAGTTTGTAGCAAAGATCCATGTAGATCATATTTGGGATCCCAACTCCATTAACAAATTCAAAAGGGAGTACTTGATGGGAAAAGATAGATTGAGGAAAGTGAGAGGTAAATATAAGATATTATTGTAGTTAATTAATTCTTATAAATCTTCAATATAAGTTATTTATAATTGGTGTATTTTTTTATATAGTTGGTCAAGAGTGGGATGCAATACATTTGTATATTGTAAAAAATCTTGATTGGATGATGGTATGGATTGAAAGATATCAACAAAAGGGTTTCTCATTAACATGGGAAGGTGTTGCTTCATTGGTTGGAGAAGTTCATCGTAATGGAGATTCCAATGTTACACTAATAGTAATTGATCTAGCATATGGTTTAAGAGGTAGAGAAGTACGTATAAATTTATTAATGATCATGACTCATATGTTTTGTATCAACTCACAATGCAAATAATTTACACATGCTTGAAAAATTGCAGGTCAAGAACCACAAAGCTATGTACTATCATGGCCACAAATTTTGCATAAAAAAGTTGGATGACACAAAGAAAACTTGTGATTCTGGGATAACTGTAGTTTTTGAGGTCACTAATATATCATCTAAAACTGACATACATCCTCAAAAATCTCAAAATTGATACTATGGCATCTTGGATGATATAATTGAGTGTGACTTTAACTCATTCAAAGTAGTTATATTCATCATCAAATGGTATAGGCTACAACTGAATCAAAATGATCCATATAGAACTGTTATTCAACATGACAATAGATTTACAATGATTAATACAAGGTCATTTGAGCCATTTGAAGATGAGCCCTATGTTCTTCCAAGCCAATGTGAGAAAGTTTTTTACTCAAAGGTTCCACATAAACAAGGTTGGTCATTTGTTGTTAGACATGATTCAAGAGGAGGGCCGATAAAGTATAATGTTATGGAAGAAGAAGATATTGAAGATGATGAAGAAGCAGATGATGAAGATCAAGATGATGGTGATGATGATGATGATGATGATGATGATGATGATGATGATGGTGATGGTGATGGTGATGGTGATGGTGATGGTGATGGTGATGGTGATGATGACGATGATGATGGCGATGATGATAGTGGTGATGATGATGATGATGATGATGATGAGATGGATGGAGAAGATGATCAATGACATGATTGAAATGATCAATGAAATGATTGACATAATTTATTGATTTCAATTGTAATGATTAAATATTTATTATTTTCAATTGTAATGATTACATATTTATTGTTTTTAATTCTAATGATTACAACATATGTGATTTATAATTACCAATGTTTTGCTTATGATGCCCAATTAATTATTGCTGATACATGTATATATTGTGTTTGATTATCACCCTTTTTGCAAATAGACAATTGACTACAGACATCATCACCCTTTATGTTGACGATCTTGCATTCTATATATAAGGTAAATTTGTTCATGTTTACAATGTTTCATATTGTTCATGTTGTCTTCTAAGTTTTTTGTAGCATACATATCATGTAATTTTTAGCTAACTTAAGATAAATGATTAACATATGTAGGAAATTTAACCCCTTTGGCATGGATCATGCACAATGACATGGATCAGCAAGTATAAGTCAATAAATAGACATAATTTTTTTATATTCTTCTTGTTTATCACTGAGGATGTATGTTATAAATAGACATATTATATAATCATATAATATATATATATATATATAGACAAAGAAGAACTATATAGAAATATAATTATATAATCACTTTCAACTTAGTACATTTTATATCTCCCACGTATAGACAAAGAAGAACCATACGTATGGGTCATGACTTGATTATTCTATATATATTATTTAAATATTATCAAAATTCTATTTGAAGCGGGGATATGACAATATCTCATTTGATGGATTGCAGGACCCACCAAATAGGTACTTATCAGATCTATCTATATCAAATGAGGGAAATGAGGGAATGGTAGATGAAAGTTCTACATGTAGTACGACTAAAATAGGGAGATCAACTAAAGGTCAAAAGATTAGAAAAAAATTTGATAAACGCATGCAATTTTTCCTTGCTAAAGGGGGGTTATGTTCTTATGATGATGATACCAAAGGTGACATCAAGGTGCCCTTTCGGTACACAAATATTGAGAAAGAATGGGTACCCAATGAACTACCTCCAATTAACACTGATTTTTGTGTTAATGAGAGGATATATCGCATAGCTCCATCCTCATTACATGGTTTGGGCCTATTTTTCATGGATGGGATAAAGGTATGTTACAAAAAAGTTGTTGAATTGTTCAAGTATGTCGGTCCGTGTTATAATTACAATGATTGGATGTAGATTGTTCAATATAAAAAAAGTATGCGTAGGTATGCACTATCAGCAAATTATATACAATGCAAAGAAAATGATCAAAGTAAAAGATTTGCAATGTACATTGATGGGAGACCAAAAAAAATAGGTAATATTGCGGGTTTTGTAAATAGTACATGAACTTCCTCAACAAATAAGCAACCCAATTGCATATTTGAGGCGCATGAGGGGAATCAAGTTTTTGTATATGTGATAAAATCAATAAGTGCAGGGGAAGAACTACTAATAGATTAACATTTAAATCGCATAGATACAAACAAAGTTACTATCATGAGGCTGGTAAGTACTATATACCATTTTATTAATAAGTTTTTTTTGCTAAGTCTAGTGCTTTCAGTTCATTGAAGTTTTTATATTTAATCTTTGTCACAGGACGATATGGATTCCACACATGATATAGGCCATGAGGATGCTCCTCCCACCCATTCTTCAGCAAGGGTAAACCTTATTGAAATTGTACAAATTAGATAGTTGAAAAATGTTATATTATTACGTTATTTTATTTACGGTTTTGGAGTTTTTATGATAGTTTTACTGATATTCCTATCACAATTTGATGTTTAGGATAGGGGAAAAGCACTTGCAGTAACAGAGGCAATAGCTACCCTTTCTGATGATGATATCACAAAAACACCTAATGTAACAATTATGTTGAAGAAAAAACTAAAAAAAATCAATGTAGAAATAATGAGAATTTTGGATGAAGCAAATATTCCAACCAATGAGATGCTGAAGAGGCTATCTGAATTGAAAGCTCAAGCATGTCGTTATGAAGTAAGCAGTAATGAATCTTTAGTTATAAAAAAAGTTCAATAAAGGTTTATATTTTATACTCTTTTATGTTGTGAAGTAAAATATGTAATATGTGTTCTTGTTATAGGATTTTTTGGAAACTGATCTAGAACTTGGTCAAGGACAACATGGTGAGGTTGGTACTAGTAGAGCTCCAGCCACCTCAGGTAAAATAATCCTTTAGTTGACAAGTTACAAGGAATTTTTTCTTTGGAACATTCAAAAACTTCTTAAGTTAACTCTTACTTTTATTATTTCAGAATGTCTTTGCTAACAATGTATTGTTTAGGTCATCAAGTGCAGGTGACTCCTCCTAGGAGGTCGACAGATGTCCATCTGAGATTTTTGAGTGCAATGTCGGCAACAAGGGGCATGCAAAAATTGACACCTTCACTGCCTATGCCTTGTAAATCCTTATTTTTCTATATTTGGTTTTGTGTTAATTATGATTTGATAATTTGTACTTTAATCTTGGGTGCATCACATAGTGGATTAATTTTGTGGAGTAGGAGATACACCAATGGCACCATCTACTATGCCAGATACAGATCAGAGTACATGTATTGGTGATAATTCACCATCATTTCCTGGATCTACCTGTGTTTCTAGCATGAGAGTTATGCAAACGTCATTATTGATTGACGATAATGAATTGATGCCTTTAAAATGTCCTAAGCTTCCAGGTACTTTAAAGTTATTATTTTTTATATTGTAATATGCATTTACCTATTCATAACAAGTTTTGGATTGATTATCACATGACATTTTTTACAGGAAATGATAAATTTTATAAGAGGCTTTATGACTTCACATTGAAGATATTTGGGGCCACCATATGTACAAGGTGGAACATCATAAGTGAACTAACCTTATCCCACTATTTTTTTTTCATATCCTTAATTGGTACAATATTTTTCCTTTCATTCGGGTCTTTTCTTTTACTATATTCAAGGTACACAACTTTAGTTAATTCTTCTATCTAACAATTTTGTGTTTTTTCTTAAAAGGTGGAACTTGCAAGACAAAAACTTAAAAGATTAGCTCATTAAAGATTTAGAGCATGAGTTTGGTAGTAATATTTTTGACGAGAAGAAAATTTTAGAAAAAGTTTGCAAACATCTTAAGACTGTGAGGGACTCATATAGAAAGAGTCTCATCCAGAACCCAAGTACGAGCATCCTCCCTTTATTCCAGTGAGGGATTGGAATGAGTTCATTTTGAATGAAAAGGAGAAAGGGGATGCTCAAAGTGGAATTACACAAAAAAATGAGAGAAGAAGGTATGCAATAGTATTAACTACTAGTACAATGTAATAATGCACTAATTAGTGATCTTTATATCTATATCATCTAACATATTTCAAACTTTTCATAGGTTGCAGGACACATCAAAGGCAACAAAGGCCAGGCTGCAAAAGATTGGGCAGCACAGATTTGGCTCTGGTGGATATTCCAAAATTAAAGCATGAATTGTAAGTAGCAGTAAATGAATTGTAGAGAAAAATTATTTATAAAATGCAAATAATTTTGTTTAATCAAAAAATGCAGGGCTCTGAATTTAATTTAGAGGCCACGACAGAACACAAAAAAATTGCCTTTAAGGAAGGCTGTCAAGCTTTGGCTGAACGCCTATGGAAAGCTTCCACTGGCCCAACCCAAGAGTCTCCTGCATCATGTGCATAGGTAAATATGCCAAAAAATATATTAGAAATTGAATACTTGAGCAACAATCTATTTGATAATAATGTGCATGACATTGCAATGCAGCCTCTTAATCGTGACAC
Source organism: Chamaecyparis obtusa (assembly GCA_027943335.1). NCBI lineage: Eukaryota > Viridiplantae > Streptophyta > Pinopsida > Cupressales > Cupressaceae > Chamaecyparis > Chamaecyparis obtusa. Next base: position 255,806 of record BSBK01001833.1, on the reverse strand, counting down.
AGATCATATGCCGCACGATGAAGCCCCTGATCTGCATCATACTATCGATGGAGGTGCTCATTTTCTATTTAAAACTAATTATGTAATTATTAATACAATTTAACATTTTAAATTAAACTTGGTGTAACCTTTTTTGTGTATATTTTAGAGGATACAAAATCATGTCAAGCTGAACGAGTGTAGGAGGATGTTTAGACTGATCACCATGTAGATCATGTGGCACATTCAGGTAAAGAAAATTTATGTTTTGTTCTTTTAAATTAATCTACTTTATTTATAGTTCTTTTACTTAATTAAATACTTGTAATTCACTAATATAAAATGGTGTGAATTTAACTCATGATTGTTATTGCAGCGGACCCCCCTTTGCGCAACGGCCTTGTGTTCCTGAACAAATGAGGAGGAGAAATGCATTGGAATTAGAATTAGTAGAGGATGGGAATGACAAGGACATTGATCTTCTTCTTATAAATTACATGATTAAAAAAAATAGCAAGAAACCGAAAAAGAAATGATTATAATTAACATTTTTTGCTAATGAAAGGACATTGTCTTAATGGATGTAATTTTGTACTAGTAATGTTGATGAATGATGTGTTAATGAATTCTTCATGAATGTTGTGTGTTAATAAATTTTATGTGTTAATGAATTATTCATGAATTTTGTGTGTTAATGAATTTTATGTGTTAATGAATGTTATCATGTGATTATAATGATTGAATGTTATATTTTAAAAATGGATGAATGAATGAATGTTATTAAATGTTAATGGGGAATTTAGAGTGATGTTAGGAGGGGGAGGGGCCAAATGAGCTTCCACCTTCACGTGGTTAGCCTTGTTAAGTAGAGAATATTAATCTATTCTCAAAACCAAGTGAAGCTCAAACTTTAAAGATAAGCTTAGAGTTAATAGTGACAACCAATTAGCAAGTCGAAATGAAGTTCTTCATTACATGTACCTTTTTAGTTTTTAAAGCACAATGTCATGTTTTAATATTGTGTAGTTTTTTTCTTATGTCAAAGTATTCTTTTACTATAAGAACATAATTTATGACCATTTTAGTAACTATTCTAACATCGCTATATGCTTGTGATTTGTTTATCTTGTTTCTTTGCAATCCTTGGTGCACTTGGGGAAAAGTATGATGAGGCAATGAGAAGAAATTATGTGAGGTCAATTGTTGTTAACCTACCTCAATTGGTGATGGAGAAGGTGGAGAATAAATTTGAGATGTGGAGCAGTATGTCATACCTCTTTACTATCTATTTGTAAGAATGACCTATGGAAGAAAAGACAAAAGGCATTTAACTGAGATTTATACAACAATATAAGGAAATGATAATAAATCAATATACCATCATGCATATACTTCATGAAAAAAATGAAATAAATACCTATGATGTCTTATCTAAAATACCAAAAGCTTTTTAGTGGCCTGATAAGAACTTATCTTTCTTTTCTTTTTGTACTTTCCTGAAGTGTGATTTGTCTCTTATGTTTTTGATTGGCTTTTCAGCTTATATTTGTTGTTCTATACATCAAAATCAGAGAGCGTATGATTTTCTTCTTTTCTTTCATCATTATATTTGTATATATTTAATATTCAAACTGAAATGGTGCTTTTGTTTTTAGGGATGGACCCTTTATGAGATTGTCAGATATGCTCTTGTGCATAACTGGACTGCATATGAAGAGGCCTTGTAGACAAATCCTATTTTGGAAAAGATGGTGATAAGTGGTGTTGTCTATTCCTTGGGAGATTGGATTGCACGGGTCTGTATCTCAAAATCATTTACATGTGGCAGAAATGCATACTTACAACCATTTCATTCTACATTTAAAAACATTGATGACACTCTAGACACAAAATAATGCTCATGTTGTTGACTTGATAGTGCTATGAAGGCAAACCAATTTTTGAATTTGATCAAACCTGGATGTTCAGATCTAGGCTCCTTGGATTTAGTCTTCATGGTTCTTTGTCTCATTATTACTATCATCTTAGTGAGGTAACACCTTGCCCTCTTTCTTAGTCTCTTATAGTTCATACTTGTTTAATTTGAATAATTTTTGAGTTCCTTGCAAAAAGGGTCTGACAAACAAATATGGGCATACAAGCTCTATTTCCTTTCAAGGATTGGTGGGTGGTGCCTGCAAAAGTGGCCTTGGATCAAACTATCAAAATTAATGCCATATGTTGCTTACATTTGATTAATTTTCCATATTAATTACTCTCTTAAGTTGTATTAGAAACTTTTTCCTTAAGCATGTGTGATGCAAACCTGTAACACCTCTTTTTTCCATATGTAATCATGATGCTCTATTTCTTGGTAGTTGTGACTCTTAATGATTAAACCATCTCTTCATCATGTTATTGCACTTGATATATGACTATTTCATGTAGGTGCCTTGGTTGATCTCTTATCTCTAGTTGATCATACTATAATTATTTATTATCCTTGTATGCATGCCATGGTCTGATCTATGTTCCCTCTTAAGCTGGTCTCTTTATATGTTACTGCCCTACTAGCATTGTTTCTTCATCATTGTGATGTGCACTATCCACATCTATTTGCATGATTAATCTGTTTAATTTATTGGATACCCAATTAGCATTATCATTTTCTTCTTTTATTCATTCATTTGGAGTTGTATTTAGAGGTAGATATTTTTTGTTGATTTCATGTTTATCTGTTACATATGCTATTTACTACAGAAAAATAGAATCATCCATGAATTTAGAAAGAAAGAAGAAGATTCACTAACTAATTTTGAGGATTAATAAAAACAAATTTCTATAACAAGGCTTCAGAATACAAATAAATACATGTGATGTCTTATCTAAAATACCAAAAACTTTTCAGTGGCCTAATAAGAACTTAAATTGCTTTTCTTTATGTACTTTCCTGAAGTGTGATTTGTCTCTTATGTTTTTAATTGGCTTTTCAACTTATATTTGCTATTCTATACCTCAAAATTAGAGAGCATATGATTGTCTTCTTTTCTTTCATCATTATATTTGTATATATTCAATATTCAAATTGAAATGGTGCTTTTTTTTTTCAAGGATGGACCCTCTATGAGATTTTTAGATATATGCTCCTATGCATAACTGGACTGCGTATGAAGTGGCCTTGAAGACAAATCCTATTTTGGCAAAGATGGTGATAAGTGGTGTTGTCTATTCTTTGGGAGATTGGATTGCACAGGTCTGTATCTCAAAATCATTTGTCTGTATCCTTGTATGCATGTCATGGTCTAATTTGTGTTCCCTCTTAAGCTGGTCTCTTTATATGTCACTGCCCTACTAGATTGATTTCTTCATCACTATGATGTGCACTATCCACATCTATTTGCATGATTAAACTGTTTAATTTACTAAATACCGAATCAACATTATCATTTTCTTCTTTTATTCATTTATTTGGAGTTGTATTTAGGGGTAGATATTTGTTGCTAATTTCATGTTTATCTATTATGTATGCTATTTACTGTAGAAAAATAGAATCATCCATGAATTTAGAAAGAAAGAAGAAGATTCGCTAACTAATTATGAGGATTAATAAAAACAAATTTCTATAACAAGGCTTTAGAATAATATAGACTAATATAACACAGATTTCCATAACAAGACTTTCTAATAATAAATTTTATATCAGATGTGGATGTGGATGTGCAACCTATATATAAGTCATCGTCATCTTTATTTCAAATAAAAGCATTAAGAAATTCATAACCAAATCTAGTTTGCAAAATACGCGACAATTGAAACACCTTCTCAATATTTTCTCTAATAGCATACTTGCAAGCCCACTGAAAAATCTTTGTAATATAGAGAAATCGGTTACAAACCCATCAATAATATATATATATATATATATATATATATATATATATATATATATATATATATATATATATATATATATATATATATATATATATATATATTGTGTTACGTTCTTTGGCATACCCTTTACCTTTCAATTATATTCATGTACTCTTTATGGAAAGCTATTCTTTCAAGAATTGAAAGTAAATGATCTTATTAAGTCATAAAAATCTTAATTGCTAATGACATTTTGTGATGGTTAAATTATGGTAGTGTGATTCTTTCCATCATGTTCAAACCCCCACTCCTTGATCTTGACTTTTGGCTTGACTTCTCTTTGCAACATGAACACCTGCTTCTCTTTGTTGGCCATCAACAACTTCCTCTTCTTGTTTTGAACCTCTACTTTTCCATACATCTAAAACTTCAATAAATCTACTTTCCAAAGACACTCCTCTTCCTTGACACCATCAACATACCATGCCTCCATGCTTGGAGAGTAAACAATCTCTTGAGCCATTTCATGTCCCATCATCATAGCTAACTCATACTTCGTCTCTTCCCTTGAGACCAACTCAACTCTCACCAACTGATCCTTACTCTCATGTCATTCCTCTTGGCATACCAAAAAATCATCAACCTCCATGGCCACATCATTACCCTCATATGTAATGTCATAGGAGTAACTTTCATACTACCCTTATCTTCCTCCAAAGGAAACAACATAGTGCCTACCACAACTGACTCATCACTCTCAAACCCTTCAAGACTTGCTTCTTTGCTATCTTCACTATCATCTTACATCTCTGAATCAACATCAAGAACATTTTCATTGCTTGATTCCTTGTCTTTCTCATCCACCAACTTTCCTCTTTCTACTAGCCTTTGCACAGACCATTGCACCTTCTTCTTGACAGTCAAATAACAACTTTTCACTACCTTTAATGACATTTCTCTCAAGTGCCTACATTTTTCTGCAAACGTATCAGTATTCCTCCAATCCTTCTCCACGAGTTCTTTCAAATTCCTTTGCCTTTCTATACTTTCCTATAATGCTTTCCTTAAGCTTCTTATCTCCTCTTGTCTCCTTTCCTATTCTCTTTTCTCATCTTTATCTCTTTTCTTTGTTCCATTCTTTAGGTGCTTTTTCAACACCTTTACCATGTATGTCTCTATCTTTTTCAACACTTTTACCTTTACCTTTAGCTAGTTTAGACTTGTCCTTAGATGCCCAATGCCATTAATTTATAAGTGTTACACTCTAGATGGCCCATCTCATGGCATGGCATACGTAAGAACAAAAGGATTTGATCTCAATCTTCATTTTCCCTTTTAAATTTCTCTCAACCAACAATTCTTCCTTACAATGCTATTTTCATGGTTTTTGATCAATTTTTTGAATTGTTAACATATTTTTTTGTAGCATCACTATTTTTTGTTCTAACTATTTTTATTCCCAAAATTCAAGTTATTGTAGCACAAATCAACTAGGCTATTGGTGCCTTAGGGATTGTTAATGAGGAATGTAAAAGTGTGATGTCCCAGTACGGAGATATGATAATGGAGCTTTTGTTGGCACAGGTATGGTTTTCTTCCAAAGGAGAAAATTAGTAGTTTTTACCATTTATCACATCATTGTATTAGCCTTTTGTAGCAAATGTTAAAGTTAATATATATGAGTTTAAAGGTGAAAGATTGTGAAATCTATCAAATAGAACAGAAGCACTTCTCTAGAATTTCAGTATACAGAGGCTTTAGCTAATCAGATAACCATGATCTCAAATTAATTATCTACATATTTTGCACACAAACCCTCACAAGATTTGCTCCAAAATTAAGCTATGCTCATTTGATGGTACTAGGGATGTTAGGTGAGATGTTTGTATTCTAAAGTTGATGACTTCATTTCTTGAGTCAGGGTTTAGAACATGAACCAAAATTTAAAATCAACTATGGATGGTGTAGTATGGGAATTGCTAGTGTTCTTGCAAAGGATCAAGAGAATGCAGAATCAAGTAGTAGTGGCATGTGTGTGGCATGTGAGATGGCAGTTGTGTGGATGCAGAATAAACTAGCCAAGAATGTCTCTAAGGAGAAAATCATGACCTATATCAATCAAGTGACAACAAGCTCTTGTTGCACATTTTAGTTTATTAGGAAGAATGTGTATGAAATGATAACCAGCTCTAATGTTTATGATTCTCTTAATTTTCAATGCACAACTTTGTGACCATTTGCCAAATCCTAATGGAGAATCAGCTGTGGATTGGAGTAAAATATCAACAATGCCAACTGTATCATTTACAATTGGTGATACAAATTTTGATCTCACTCCTGAACAGGTTTGTTTTTGCTCTAAACTACCATTCCTTTGTACAATAATAATCTTTTGTCTAACTTTATCTAAGCTTAATTTACCTTGTCAGGTTCATATTTATGTTCACACACTCATTTTTGAAATAAAATCCAAAGATTTCAAAAAGTTACATAAGAGTAACTATAGACTAGGCACAAGTTTAGTCTAGATTTAGTTTTATCATTTCATGAAAAAATAAGAGAAGCAGTCCCTTCTTCCCTGGGATTGTATGTTAGGAAGATTTGTACTCATACTACAACATAGAGCTTGATGAAATTCAATAACCCTATAGCTAAAATGATTTTGGATGAATGGGTTGAAAACTTGAAAGCCTTTCATAAATTGGTCCAGGGAGCATATGCTCTACAAGCCATTTGGAACTTGTGTTACCAATTATAAAATCACGATCCTCCTGATAGTGGTTGTTTTCTAGCACCCTAAGAATTGACCATGGTTATGTCAATCTTACTATGCTTCAATATATTGTTTAATAACATATCTTCTTGCATCAGTTACAAAGTAATTCTTTTTGCCATTTTGCACTATTCTGAGAATTCATCATTAAAAGCTTAAAATTCAATAATCCCAGTGATGGTAAGATACATATTTAGTAAGGCATATACTTTAATGTCAAATTGTACTCTTACCTACCACAATATCAAAGTGAAGCATATCACTCTCAAGCCCTTCAAGACTTGCTTCTTTGCTATCTTCACTAGCATCTTACATCTCTGAATCAACATCAAGAACATTTTCATTGCTTGATTCCTTGTCTTTCTCATCCACCAACTTTCCTCTTTCTACTAGCCTTTGCACAGACCATTGCACCTTCTTCTTGACACTCAAATGCCAACTTTTCACTACCTTTAATGACCTTCCTCTCAAGTGCCTACATTTTTTTGCAAACCTATCAGTATTCCTCCTATCCTTCTCCATGAGTTCTTTCAAATTCCTTTGCCTTTCTGTACTTTCCTATAATGCTTTCCTTAAGCTTCTTATCTCCTCTTGTCTCCTTTCCTATTCTCTTTTCTCATATTTATCCCTTGTCTTTGTTCCATTCTTTAGGTGCTTTTTCAACACCTTTACCATGTCCGTCTCTATCTTTTTCAATTTCATCTTCACCTTTTCTAAGATTCTTCTCAATATTTAACTTGCAAATATCTAGTCCCTTTCTCTAATACCACTATGATGCAGAGGCATAGTGGGCCCAAACACATATCCACTCTTTAATGAAAAATATCATAAAATCTTGAGGAGATACAAATTTTTGCATCATTTATCTTAATAAAAAAATGCTATTCCAACTTGCCAAATATGATCAACATATGGATCCCCTAACTATCCAGAAATCCTTACACCTTCTAAATACTTGTTAATGGTCAGACCCAATAATTGACCTATTTCCTAATCCACTATACCCTACTCTTCAACATCAATGTCTAATCACACAAATGCTTATCATTCTTCAAACTCGGATTGAATTCATAAGACTCGTGCTATCTACATAACCTTGGACTGCTTACACATCTCCTAATACTACCTAGAAAAAACATACCATTTTCATCCCTCATATATTCAACCTAGGATAATTCTTACCATCACTAATCATATCTATACATCCTTACATTGACCTCTCTGACCCTGATTACAACCAACTCCAAGTCTAATCACACAATCCTGACTCCATGACAACATCTTGTTTTAGCACGAACTCTGCCTAATAGTGACTGTCCTCTTTGACCCAACCCTTGTATCAACACGTGATAAATAATCACTTACCTAGGATTCTTACCTCCCAGTCTTCATAAAAAGATTCATAATATTCCACCTTGCATCCCAACACTTTTCCACCAACCAACTACAAACTTCTACACCTTTCACTGTCCAATGTTATAGACATGTCTCTGTTGTAAAGATAGTCACTCTTTTGGATTCAAACAAATTCTCCATTTATCCTCACTCATCACAACCCTTACACTTCTTACAAATTCTCACTAACAGCCCACAGTATTCTTCACAAATGCCTTATATGATCAGACTGACTACCAAATCCCAAATATCTCATTTTGTAAAAATTTCATACCTTCCCTTCATTGGACCCATGTGATAAATTGTGCATGGTTCCCTAAAACATGAAACACATAAAATACAATATATTCCCCATCAAAATACCACTTTTGGGGTCATTGATCTATATTGAACACAAGGCTTCTATGTTTTAGTTTCTTTTTTAGTACCCTAATTCAAGGTTAGTGCTAAAAATACTTAGATATTTGAAGAGCACTTTGATATAGGCAATCAACAAAATATTTAGATATTTAGATATATCCTAAAACCTTGTAACCAAATAGACTACATGCATTATGTTAGGCCTATATGCAATTAAGAATAGTAGACCCCTAATCATGGACCTATATATAGTGTCTAATAAACTAGATTTGACTCATCATCCTTATTCAAATGATAGCTTGTCACCATAGTTGTGCTCGCTAGTTTGCAAACCTCCAAACCAAATTTGCTTAACATTTCCTTGACATATAATTCTTGATCAATAAAGATATCATTATCTAACTAAGTATTTAATCAACATTTACTTATAGATTTGTGTGCTTGTTTGAGTTTGATACATAGATCAAGTTGTATGACCTTACTTGAACAAGATCTATTCTGAAGGTTGTACAACTTGATCTGCATATCAAACTTAGACACGCACACAAATCTATAAGTAAATGAAGCTTTCTTAGTCAGTTTGACTTTTCTTGAGGTTGTGAATATACACAATGAAAATGCTTTGTTCAATCACTGTCACATTTTTCTTAACCAAAACTTAGTGTTGGTCAATTTTTTGACCTTTTAATAATGTTAGTTTCAATGGGAATGCCATGCATTCGATGTCGATTTCCATGAACATTGGTCAATTTTTTGACCTTTTAATATTAGTAGTTTGGATGATGTCGATTTCCATGAACATTGGTCAATTTTTTGACCTTTTAATATTAGTAGTTTCAAAGAGAATGCTATGCATTCAACGTTGATTTCCACGAACATTGGTTGAAAAAGAGACATAGTATTGGTCTCAATTTCGACGTCCATCCAACCAAAGTTGGTGTCAATTCTTCTAGCTTCAAGCGATTACTTCGACGAAGATTCGGTCAATAATTTGACCACTAAGTAGGTCAAAATTTTGACGATGGTTTTTCCTGTAGAATAATTGATGAAAAAACTTTGACAGCAGTTTTAGTCATCTAATCGACCAATGGCTGTCAAAAATTTGACTAATCCTCATCGAAAAATAGAGTAAAATTTACTAGTGTAGTTTGGGATGTGTCATGGATAAGGAGTTAGATGGTTCTAGAGATTGCACCACATTATCATAATCATCACTTTCAGTCGGTAAGAGAAAGTCTAATATGTTATTCTCTAAACAACTATCTATACCATGAAGTGTCCTAGCATTTCTATTAGAGTCATCGTTGGTATTATGTAAACCTAATCCATGTGGCCTACCATTGGAACTTTGACCCTCCTCAAGTACCAGTCTAGCCCTGATATCATGATGTTTATCACTCTCCTCAAATTTCCAATTGAGGTTTGACAGAAGGATTGATGTAGATCCTACATTCGAGCTTTCCCCTAGTTCATGTTGAGGTGCATACTTGTGAATTACATCTATTTCAATGCCCATTGTAACATCAGATAATAAATCTCACTCATGTTTATTGGAACTTGTCTCGACATCATATGGCATATTTAGAACATGAGTGAATGTTACTAGCTAGCCCTAGTTAGGGTGTCCTTGATTAATTCCAAGCTCATACCCAAATTCATATTCATGTGAATTAGTTTTACTGTCATCTGATTTACCTAAGAAACAAGCTATGGTCATTGGTGTCTCTTCTTATTCATTAGAATTATTTTTTGCTCATCGATACTCTGCTTCTCGTGGAGTTTTTTGTTGAAGTATAGAAGTCTCTTCCTGATTAGCATAGTGATGCATAATGAGAACATGGGTAATTGTGACCAACTATCCCTAGTTAGGATGCATTTCTACCTATCCATTCCATGGATCTAATCCCATTTCATTCTTTGTTTGTTAGTGATCAGACTCTTGTTGAGTCATCAGTTCTCCTTTAGCATATTGATTTACTTCCAAGGGGTCTATAGGTGAGGTCAGAATGTATGATTCCCCTTGAAAACCAAGATTCTCTTTCTATATGTATAGAAACCTTTCAGAGGTCATGCATAATATCTCCACTTCCACTTCAAATTCATTATCAAAATCTTCATCTCTATTGAATATGGAACCTTGTCTAGAAGATGGATTAAACCTTTGTTCATGGTACCCCAGCCTTATTTTATCTTTTGGGCTCTGGAACTCTATATGCACTGGCTTTATAAGCCCCTCGCTAGTTTTTACAATGGGTCCTTTTCCTTTTTATCCCATTTTATTTATGAACTCATGACATTTTCCATATTTTTCAAGGGATATCTCTACATGTTTTACCTCGTATCCATGTTATTCTCCCCTGTATAGTCATTCAAGCACAAATTTTTCTTTATTTTATTCCTCAATAGATACACTATATTTTACCATACCCGTCTCTTCATGTATAGTCAAGGATTTTGTACTAGAAGTTTGAAAAGATGTTGATGGTTTCTCATAGGACCTCTGTAAGGTAGGGAGATTGGTCAAAGAAGGTAGTGATTCAAGGCTATATTCTCCCATCCCTATTTCTATGAAATTTATCATCTCTTTAAACAATTTCATGAGAGACTCTATGTTAGCTTCAACTTGTTCATTCATAGAAGCTTCCTTATTGTGGGGGACCATACTCTCTATTTGTTTCAGTGTCTTGTAGGTGTATCATCTTAAAATAGAAGCACTTCCATGTTAAGAAAGTTTACCCCTCTGAGTAAGTGGTTTGGGGTCATGTTGAATGCCTTGAATGGGTATTTGACTTGGATCTGGCTCTTTCCCCTATTCTGCCCTATTTTCCACTTCTTCCTGACATAATTCTGGCATCCTGAATTGCAAACCTGAGATTCTTGACCTCAGGGCCAAGATCAACCTCTTAGGTCAAGGTCAACCTTGACTTTGACCTAGGTCAAAGTTGACCTCAACCTTGACCTAGGTCAAATTTGACCTTGACTTAACCTTGACCCTAAGGTCCGGGATCCTCGGGGTTCGGTTCCAGTTTCGGGGTTTCATCAAAATTTTATCTTTTCCCTCTTCGGGGCCACTATTTCTCAGGCTAAGTGTCAAATTCTCAAATTAATATTTGAGGTGGACCTTTCTTAAGCTTTGTATAGGATTCATAATTTATTATTGGAGATTAGCCTTTCTCGAGTTTTGTGCCTAACACTCAAATTAACTTTCAGGTTGGCCTTACCTCAAATTTTGTGACAAGGCTCTTAAATAATTATCTTTATTTCTATATTAAAGGTTGTCCTCTTATAGAGTTTTGTGTCAAGACTTAAATTTTATTTCCTCTCCATGTGAACCTCTCTAGAGTTTTGTGCCATGAGCCCTTAATTATTATTTTCTATGTGGCCTCTCTAGAAGTTTGTGCCCTAGATCACTATAAAAGGAGGCCTTGCTTATGTTGAAAACCCTTGTGGAGGATCTGAATCCTTGAATCCACAAATATGGATGCTCCAAATGAATGTAGAATTGGATGTAGGATGTCCCAAATCAATTGTCTTAGATCTTCAACACCAATCTTGAATGGATCTTGGAATAGGAAGATGCTTGAATGGATGGATGGAGAAATCTTCAACAAGAGGGCTCCATAGAGATTGAATCCTTCAATGGCTAACCATGGATCTCCTTGATGAATTGGATCTTGAATGCTTGAAGGATTCAATGCTTGAATGTTTGATCTTTTTTCTTGAGAGCTTGAGAGATTATGAGATGAGATGGAGAAAATGAGAGAGGAAGGCTCCCTTTTATAGTGATATAGGGCACAAACTTCTAGAGAGGCTACATAGAAAACAATAATTAAGGGTCCATGGCACAAAACTCTAGAGAGGTGCACATGGAGAGGAAATTAAATTAAAGTCTTGACACAAAAATCTAGAAGGGGACCACCCTTAAGATGGAAATAAAAATAATTATTTAAGAGCCTTGTCACAAAATTCAAGGTAAGGCCAACCCAAAAGTTAATTTGAGCACTAGGCACAAAAATTGAGAAAGGCTAATCTCCAATAATAAATTAGGAATCCTACAGAAAGCTCAAGAAAGTTTCACCTCAAATATTAATTTGAGAATTTGAAACTTAACCCAAGAAATAGTCACCCGAAAGAGAGAAAAGACAAGATTTTGATGAAACCCCAAAACCGGAACCTAACCCCAAGGATTCTTGACCTCAAGGTCAAGGTTGACCTCGACCCTGACCTAGGTCAAGGTTGACCTTGAACTTGACCCTAGGGTCTAGGATCCAAGGTGAATAGTTCCATTTACTTTGTTTATATATTACAATTTCAATTACATTTTAAGGTTTATTCCAAACTGGGGTTTTACCAAGGCAAACCTCCCCATCCAAACAATAAAAACCATTTTTCTTGTAGGTACAGGTACAAGACAATGAACTGCAATTCAAATCTAGATACCCTTTTCGGCGAACTTCTGAGATTTGTGAACATAATTTTTGTTGGAGTTGTTTCAAGTCAAGGTCGACCTTCAGTGGGGCGTAAGATTGTGCCCCAATTCTGAGATCAAGGTCGACTTGACTCTGAGAGATAAATTTTTTCTAGGTTTTCTCTATCTCGGCATTTCCAGTCTAGAGCAGGTTGCAGAATTTCCCAAAACTGAACATAGACATCAGAAATCAGAATTTTCCAGATTTTCCCTACTTTGAGGTTAGTATTTATCTTCTATTCATTTAAGATTTCAAGCATATAATTTTCATAGAAAATTATAAGATTTTCCCCTCCATATTCTCCATAGTTTGATTCATTTGTGTATTGATCACTTCTTTGTGATTAATCAATTTGGATCTCTCCTTTTGTGAATTTGGACTAGGGATAGATCCTATATTCCTCCATCTACATTTTCCAACCATCCTCACTTAGATATAAAAATATTTTATAGTGAGGATAAAGATAGATCCAATATGTATATTTTTATCCCCTTAATATTGTATATATATTATCTTATGATCATATTGACCCCACGGCAGGTAGATCCCTTTTGTGTTCTTTGTATGTTTATGTGGTATTTGCCTTGATTTGTCTTCATTTGAGGGCATCTTGTAGTGGAAACATAATCAGTGGAGTTGTTTATGTTTCTGTTAAATCCATTGGTCTTGTTAAAGTGTTAGCAATGACTTTAACATGGGGGCATATGCTCTTCTCACCAATTGCACACATGCACTTTTCGATATACATATATTATTTTTCAACATAATTTTCTCCCTTTATGGATTAGTGACTAATCCTTAAAGCATGGATTTTTATTTAAGGATCTCTTGATCCCTCCAGTTTCAAATTTTCATCCCTTAAGGTTGAAGGTGTCCTTAAGACTGGATCTCTTTTGTTTTTTGTTTTACTCTTGTGGAATAGAATATTCCTAACGGTAAATCTTTGATCGGTTGACTAGTGAGTAGCCACATTCACTAGGTGGTTAGATTCCATCTTTCCAGTTGCACTATTTTCATGTGTGGTTCACAATGGGGCATACATTCTCATTGGGAAAGTTAATCACACCCTCTTCTCTCTCTTTTCTAGAGATGTCTCTCTTAGTGTGATCTTGGAGTTGATGAAGACTTGAGTCCCTGGGGGCTTGAGGATTTATTTGTCCCTTTGATTTCAATAAGATTATCTTTTCATTATGATCTCCTCTACCAAGAGTTTGCATCAAGTCCATACTCTTGCTAAAGTGGGGGCTTAATGTATCATCTTAAAATGGAAGCACTTCCATGTTAAGAACGTTTATCCCTCTAAGTAAGTGGTTTGGGGTCATGTCAAGCACCTTGAATAGGTCTTTGCATAGATATGACTTTTTTTCCTTGTTCTGCTTCTCTCTCTCCACCCATTTCTAGCCTATTTCTGGCACCTGGTCCTGAGAATTTGAGATCTATGACCTCAGGTTCAAGGTCGACCTTGACCTTGACCTAGGGTAGAGTTGACCTTGACCCTGACCCTGGGTCCAATTTTCAAGTTCCAGAGGTTTTAGGATATCGGGCTTCAAAAAGTTTTATTTTCCCGCTTCTCAGTCGGCTGTTTCAGATTTTGGAATGGTAAACTCTTAAATTGGATTTAATCTAGGTCCATTTCTAGGGGTTAAGGTTAATTGGTATTTAATTCTCCAATGTCAGTCTCTCTAGAATTTTGTGCCCTAATTCACTATAAAAGGAAGCCTTCCTCTCTCATTTTCTCCATCAATCCATCAATCACAAAGCAATTCCTCCTAAGAAAGACAAATCAAGCAAGCAAGAAAGAAAGAAATCATTCATCTACCTTCAAGCATTCAAGATCCAATTCATCAAGGAGATCCATTAGTAGCCATTGAAAAATTCAAGCTCTATGGACTCCTCTTGTTGAAGATTTATCCATCCATGTCCATCCAATCCTCTTCCTAATCCAAGATCCATTCAAGATTGGTGTTGAAGATCTAATTCCATTTATTTGAGACATCCTACATACAATTCTACATTCATTTGGATCATCCCTACTTGTGGATTTAAGGATTTGAATCCTCCGCAAGGATTTCAACATAAGCAAGGTGAATAGTTCCATTTACTTTGTTTATATATTGCAATTTCAATTACATTTCAAGGTTGATTCCAAACTGGGGTTTGACCAAGGCAAACCCCCCCATCCAAACAATAAAAACTATTTTTCTCGCAGGTACAGGTATAGGACATTGAATTGCAATTTAGATCTGGATACCCTTTTCGGTGAACTTCTGAGATCTGCGAACAAAATTTCTGTTGGAGCTATTTCAGATCAAGGTCGACCTTCAGTGGGGGGTAAGATTGTGCCCCAAGATAAGATTGTGCCTTGATTCTGAGGTCAAGGTCAATCTGACTCTGAGAGATAAAAGTTTTATGGCTTTTCTCTGTCTCGGCATTTCCAGTTCGGAGCAGGTTGTAGAATTTCCTGAAACTAAACACAAACATAAAAAATTAGCATTTTCTAGATTTTCCCTACTTTGAGGTTAGTATTTGTCTTCTATCCATTTAATATTGCAAGCATATTATTTTCATATAAAATTATAAGATTTTCCCCTCTCTTCATATTCTCCATAGTTTGATGCATTTGTGCATTGATCACTTCTTTGTGATTAATCAATTTGGATCTCTCCTTTTGGAAATTTTGATTAGGGATAGATCCTATATTCTTCCATCTACATTTTCCAACCATCCTCACTTAGATATAAAAATAATTTATAGTAAGGATAAAGATAGATCCAACACATATTTTTATCCCCTTACATTTTGGTACATCCATACTTGAAAAGAAAAAGAAAAAGATTTCCGAGTTTTGTAGATCTCACATTTTTGGGTCAGGATCACGAAAATCAAAAATTTCTGAGACAGTCTGACAGGTTTTTCAGCTGATGCTTTTTTGGAGGTAAGTACCTTTATTTCTTTATTTTAACATTTTCCTTCTACATTTACTTTCCATATCATTATAATTGCATGTATGTGTAAAATATTAGTTTTGGGGTCTCTTTTATGTGCAAACCATTGTCCTAGACCCCATCCATATTATGAGGTCTCTTTTCAAGTTGGGTCAAGGTCGACCTTTAGTGGGGGGTAAGATTGTGCCCCGAGGTAAGATTGTACCCACATATTACTTACCTCCATATTTTTCATCTTACATTTGGGGTCTCTTTTATGTGCAAACCATTGTCCTAGACCCCATCCATATTTTATATCTTACATTTTGGTGAACCCGATACTCTTACCGATTTCTTTTGTGGAATTAGATTCCCTATTGTGTTAGATTTCCCTTTGTATTATCTTGTGTGTTCACCTTCATCAAACATTTTGGTGAACCTATTTTATGAATAGTCTTTCTTTTGTGGAATTAGATGCCCTATTGTGTTTATGGTGTTCAATTTCTTGTTCATGCTTATAAATTTCATTTGAATGCATTTGGATATATCTAGATCTATTTTCTATGCATTTATTTATTTGTCACCATTTTGCACAAGTTGTTTCAAATGTTTTCCAAACATTCTTCTATAACTTATGGGATTACACAACATCCTCCTCGTAGGACCTTGATTGATAATGGATCTATTCTTAATATTTATAGCATAGACATGCTCAAAGTGATTAAAGCCGATCTTTCAACTATTCAACCTGACAATGTTCCTATAGGTGGCTTCGATAACATTGCTAAGAACACTTTCAAAATCATTACCTTACCTATCAAAGTAGGTTCAGTCATCCTGAATGCACCTATTCATGTTATGTCTAGACCTCTCAATTATAACCTTCTTTTGGGTAGACCTTGGTTGCATGAGATGCATGCTATCCCTTCCACCCTTCACCGTAAAGTCAAGTTTATACATAACAACATGATGTATACACTTCATGCGGATGATGCGCCTAATCCTTGCTTGAATATTAAAACCTACACTACTCCTATTCCTAATCTTTCTTCCTCTAATTCTCTTCCTGGAAATGATTGGGGAATCTTGGATTTTAATCCTACATTTATTGCAGAGTATAAAGTTTCTGATCTTGATTTTATGAAGCAACAAAGAGAGTTTTGACAATGAGCTTTTACTTCTACTTCTAATGCCATTTGTAATAACTTTTCCACTGCTTCTACCCACAATAAATTTGTCAAACCCACTAATGATGACATAGTGATTGCTGAGGTTCCATTAGCTCCTTCTGATATGGCTTCTCGTTATGGTCCTAGTTATCATTTCCTTGTTAAACAAGGATTCAATGGTCAAGGATGTGGTAAGTATAAATAAGGGATTCAAATGCCCTTACAGAATGGGGGGAATGAGCATTCTTATGGATTGGGATTTAATCCTCAACAATGAATTAATGTTAACAACATCTCAAATAACACTTCAAAACATGATGAACCTATGAAGGAATTTGACCAAGAAGTTCTTTTTCCTAAACTCCTTCATTCTAAGATGATTACTAGACCTAAACGCAAAAAGAAACGTAGTCCACACTAAAAGACTCTTCCTTTTTGTTTTTATCATAGATTTCATGATTACTCTACTAATGAATGTCAAGCTTTACATTATAAGATTAGGCAGCTCATTGATAGTATGGTTATTTATATATCATGTGGAAATGACTTGTATTTCAATCCTATTTTCTCTAAATAACATTTATGTTCCTATTACGGAGCTCCACATTATGTAAACAATGTTATCCTAATTCTTGGGGCCTCATTGTCTTGCAAAGTGTTGTGAGAAATATAATAATTCCCCTTCCATCCTTGTTCCCACACTTAAGGGGCAAGGATGTCATCTCCTTTTTTTCTGTCTTTTCAGGATTCACCTCTTTCCTTGGTTAAGTAGTATCTATCTATTATGTGATAGCCAATCATACATGAAAATTTCTATTTGGATTAAGGATATATGTCCTTGATCATAATCTATTTCATTCTTGGGTTTCCATGGTTGATAAATCTCTCACCTTGGAAACTGAATAGTGTTCTATCCCTCACAAGGGTTACATTTTTCACTTCTTTCATGATATCACTTTGCATTCATCCCTTCCATGGCCTCATAGGAGTTGTGACCTTCTTGGCTTGGACTAGGTGTTGTCTGTGGATATTGTCTTGATGTTGAAGAAGGCTTTATCCTTGTTCTTTTCTTTCCTTAACATGTCAAAATAGTAGGTATTTTTCCATATTAAGGAGGGGGCATATATATGGCCTCCCTCATTATATATTATGTATTTTTGTTCTAACCTTTTGTTTTGTAGCATGCTAAATCCTCTGAAGGTAACACACATAAGTTGCTAAATCCTAAAGGGACACACATTTTCAATTTCAAATATGCTAAATCCTCTAAAGGTAACACACATAAATTGCTAAATCCTAAAGAGACACGCATTTTCAATTTCAAATATGCTAAATCCTCTAAAGGTAACACACATAAGTTGCTAAATCCTGAAGAGATAATCATTTTACAAATGTATTCTATGATGATATGAGGATATGGATCCATGGGTACTTTATAAATGTCATCAGAAGACACACTACAGACATGCACAAAGCCGCCAGAAGGTGCACAAATTTATGGGGTGACTATCAAGTTCTTTCTTGGTGGGCCATCCTATCCTTTTTTTGGTTCACAGTGAGATACAAACATCTTACTGGGTGAGCTAGCCACTCCTCTCTCCCATTTTTCTCTCTTTTTTTAGTGATGTCTCTCTTATTGTAATCTTGGAGTTCATGAAGACTTGAGTCCATGGGGGCTTGAGGATTCCTTTGTCCCTTTGATTTCAATAAGATTGTCTTTTTATTTGTGATTTCCTTTATCAAGAGTTTGCATCGAGTCCATACTCTTGCTAAAGTGGGGGCTTAATGTATAATCTTAAAATGGAAGCACTTCCATGTTAAGAATGTTTATCCCTCTGAGTAAGTGGTTTGGGGTTATGTTGAATGCCTTGAATGGGTATTTGACTTGTATCTATCTTTTTCCACTATTGTGCCCTATTTTCCACTTCTTCCTGACATAATTCTAGCATACTGACTTGCAAACCTAAGATTCTTGACCTCAAGGTCAAGGTCGACCTCTTAGGTCAAGGTCGACCTCAAATCTAACCTAGGTCAAAGTTGACCTTAACATTGACCTAGGTCAAAGTTGACCTCGACCTTGACCCTAGGGTCCGCGATCCTCAGGGTTAGGTTCTAGTTTCAAGGTTTCATCAATTATCTTTTCCCTCTTCAGGGCCACTATTTCTTGGGCTAACTGTCGAGTTCTCAAATTAATATTTGAGGTGGACCTTTCTCGAGATTTGTATAGGATTCCTAATTTATTATTGGAGATTAGCCTTTCTCAAGTTGTGTGCCTAATGCTCAAATTAACTTTCAGGTTGGCCTTACCTCAAATTTTGTGACAAGGCTCTTGAATAATTATCTTTATTTTTATATTAAAGGTGGTCCCCTTCTAGAGTTTTGTGTCAATACTTTAATTTTATTTCTTCTCCATGTGCACCTCTATAGAGTTTTGTGCCATGGGCCCTTAATTATTATTTTCTATGTGGCCTCTCTAGAAGTTTGTGCCCTAGATCACTATAAAAGGGGGCCTTCCTCTCTCATTTTCTCATCACATCTCATCTCATAATCTCTCAAGCTCTCAAGAAAGAAGATCAAACATTCAAGCATTCAAGATCCAATTCATCAAGGAGATCCATTGTTAGCCATTGAAGGATTCAATCTCTATGGAGCCCTCTTGTTGAAGATTTCTCCATCTATCCATTCAAGCCTCTTCTTATTCCAAGATCCATTCAAGATTAGTGTTGAAGATCTAAGACAATTGATTTGAGACATCCTACATCCAATTATACATTCATTTGGAGCATCCATACTTGTGGATTCAAGAATTTGAATCCTCCACAAGGATTTCAACATAAGCAAGGTGAATTCTTCCATTTACTTTGTTTATTCCAGTAATTTCAATTCAATTTCAAGGTTAATTCCTAAATTGGGGTTTGACTAAGGAAAACCCCTCCCCCCCAACAAACATAACCATTTTTCTTGTAGGTACAAGTGCGGGATGGAGAATATCAGTGCAGATCTGGATACCTTTTTTTGTTAAACTTTTAGGATCCACGAACAAAATTTTCATCAGAGTAGTTGGGTCAAGGTCGACCTTCAATAGGGGGTAAGATTGTACCCTGATCCTGAGGTCAAGGTTGACCTGGCTTAGAAAACAAAAATATTTTTGGCTTTTGTAGATCTCACAATTTTGATTTAAAAATGCGAAAATCAATAGTTTCTGAGACTGCCTAACAAGGTTTTCAGGTGATTCTTTTTCGGAGGTAAGTACCTTTATTTCTTCATTTCATTATTAGCACTTCCAAATTTACATTCCATCCCCTTAGAATTCATATCTATGTGTAAAATATGGGTTTAGGGTCTCTTTCATGTGCATTATTATAAAACCTATCCATCTATATTTTTCATCTTATAATAGGAGTATCTCATGTCTTTTGGTATGGTTATTTCCACTCCATTATGTGGAAATTTGATGCATTGACAATATAACGATAGAACAACCTACATATCATGGAGCCAAGGCCTGGTTAGTAAGATGTTATAAGCAAGAGGGAGATCAAGCACTAGATAAATTACATCTCTTTTGACCAGCCCTACCTTGATGGGTAGCACAATAAATCTCTTCGATGATCGTTCTTCTTCATCATATTCTTTGATGGTTATTTTCCTTCAAGGATTGATAGCATGCCTTGAGAAGGCTAGTGCATTAACCAAGTTGAAAGTACAAATGTTCAAACTAGTACCTCTATTTATCAAGACACATTTGAATCGGTGTTTATGATAAACACCTCAATGTGAAAGGATTGATTATGTAGATGGTTCAAAGGTTTTTCATCTTCGTCATAGAAGGATAGGTAATGTTGTAAGGTTATGTGACCAGCCAAGGATTCGAATTGATCAACATCAAGGTATTCTAGTATGTTAGTAGCCAACAAGGCTTGTTCTAAGATTTCTCTATGTATGGGAGATATTTTCATTAGCTTGAAGACTTGATGCAGGGGCATCCAAGGTTAAGGTAGGGCATTTTGTGTCCTCAAGGAAATTGCATGGAGTGTTAGTATTTTGGCCGATGTTACTCGGTTGCAGCCTTGACCGACAACCTCGGTGATTAAAGGAAGCTCGGTCACTGAAGGAACTCAGTAGTCTTTGGCACTCGGTGAAAGTGTTTCTTGGTCATGTCTAGGGTGGTCAGTCGACACTGGTGCTCAATGATGCATGGCTTGCTCTATTAATTCACTTTCACTCAATAGTTCTAGTTAACCGACTAGAGTTCTATGTGATTTATTGAGCCGGCTTGGTGAATTTATTATTGGTAGCTATTGTTTTGGGCCGACATCCTGAATTAAATGTTTGTATACATTTGTAAGCAGACTTGTATGGCATTTAATTATTTGTTTGGGGAGTTAAGGGTTTCATCCAGTTGACTTGTGGCTGATGAGTAGTATTTATAGGATGTTTGGGTAGATATTGAGGGGAGGAGAGGAGGTAATAGATCTAGATGACAGGAAGACTTAGCAAATTAGATTTGAGGTTTTGAAAGATGAAGTTGGTGAAGTTGCGGAAAAGTTCTTACATGATCTTGTAAATCAAATTGTAATCTGATAGTTGTTTGTAGTAGAACTAGGGGTTGCATACTTGGAGACAAGGAGATTGCTTGGAGGCTTGTGAGATCAAGTTTACATCTACCTTAGGGTTTCCATCAGCTTTTGATTGTCTTTAGAGCTGAACTAGCTGAGTTTATATTGGATTTGGTTGTGGATCTTGTAGAATTGTTTTCTGATTGTAATGGGCCCTAACTCGAAAGGCCTAACAGCTAGGCATGTTAATGAAAATCAGTGTTAAACAATTACTTTGTGTTGCATTTTTTATTATTCCATTGTGTAATTCTATTGGCTGCAAGGTTTGGACTGTCCTTCATTGGATCCACCATCCTTGACTATGTCAAGTGGTATCAAAGCCAAGTTCTATTCTTGTTGGAGCTGATCTTGAAGGCTAACCTAGTAGGGTTGATCTTGCGAAGTTGATCCTGTTGGAGCAGAGATTGTGCACAATCTGGATTGTAGATTTGAAGCACTGAACTTGTGAAATTATGCCCTAGTTTTTTTCAAGATTACAGGTTGAGATCTAACTTGTTTACAACTTGGAAATTGTCACAAGGTGGTTTGTGAGTGTTTTTTGCAAAGGCTTTATTTGGATATCTTTAAGAATGCCTCCGAGAAGATTGGACCTTGGAGTTATTTATGATATTTGTGATACTATTGAATCCCAGATCATAGAGACAGTGAAATCAGATTTCAGATCTAAGATGGAATTGATGAAGAATGACATGGTTGCCAAGATCATGAGAGTTGTTACTAGTATACCTTAGAATGTTGGTACTAAGGATGGCTATGAAGAAGTTGCTAAAGAATTTGAAACTGCTAGATCTAGTAGTGATTATCGAAGGAACAAATCAGAACTGCTCGGTTGCATAGATCTGCTGCTCAGTTTAGTAATTACCGAATGAAAGTTTCTACTTTCTTTGGTACTTTGAAGGTTGACAATCTGATTGATTGGATTGGTGAACTCAAAGATTTCTTTGAGCTAGAAGAAATTGAAGATCCTCTTCAGGTGAGATTATCACAAACAAAGTTGAAAGGACATGCTTCTCTTTGGTGGAAGGAACTACAAAGAGACCGAGAAGATAAAGGTGAAACAAAGATCAATCAGTGGAGGTTGATGGTGACTAAGTTGAAAGCTAAGTTCATACCTTCTAACTATGAGCTTGACTTGTTTAAGAAGTTGTAAAATCTGAAACAAAAGGATTTGTCTATTGAATATTATACCAAGGAATTCCACAGACTTACTATTCAGTTTAGACACCAAGAGCTCAGCAAGGAAAAGGTAGCTCAGTATGTGAATGGTCTGAGATTCAATATTCAGGATGAGCTTGGTATGTTGAAGATTGATTCTATTGAAGATGCTTATCAGTATGCTCTGAAGGCACAAGATAAGTTGAAGAGAAAACAACCTGCTAACTCCTAAGGGAAGGAAAAGGTTGATCACTTGGTGAAGGATAAGCCGACTGATGTAGAAGATGAATAGAAACTTGTGGAGCTGAAGAAGAAGATAGGTAGAGTTATCTTTAAAGTTACTTGCTATAACTATGGAGAGGGAGGACACCATTCTTTGGAGTGTACACAGAAGAAGGTTGACTGATGAACTGCTGTGATGAATGACAACATTCAAAATGAACCTAAATCAGAGAACTTGCTGCTTCAGCGAACATTGCTCAGTACAAAGGATGAACCTTGTTAGAGGAGTAACTTGTTTAGGACCTGATGCAAGATTGAAGGTAAACTATGTGATGTTATTTTGGATAGTGGTAGTACTAATAACCTTGTTGCTGAGGACCTAGTTTAGAAACTTGGTTTGAATAGAATTAAGCATCCTTTTCCTTATAGGCTTGGCTAGTTACAAGATGTTCATGCTTTGGAAGTAAGAGATAAATGCTTCATTGATGTTCAGATTGGCCAATACAAGGATCTTGTGTTATGAAACATTGTGAAGATGAACAGTTGTGATATATTGCTCGGTAGACCTTGGCAATATGATTACAGAGCTATTTATGACTATGTTTGAAATGTGTTTACTGTTGAGAAGGATGACATGAAGTTTTTACTGATGCCTTTGATGGATACAATGCTTGGTAGGAGAAGCCTAAGTATTGGTAGCCGAGTTGAGAAAATGAATGCTTAGTATGGAGAACTGACCTGTACATTGTCAAGAAAAGACTTGAAGAGATAGAGGAAACTGAAGTGGAAGAATTTGCAAGCAGAAAAGGTGGAGGACTTGTATGTGAAGAACCAGTTCAGGATTTATGTGCTGAATCCTGAAAGATGTTCTTCTCACATATGAACATCTTTTGGAACCTAGGGTGTCTGATGTAGGGGCATCCAAGGTTAAAGCGGGGCATTCTATGTCCTCAATGAAACTACATGGAGTGTTAGTATTTTGGCTGGTGTTACTCGGTTGGAGCCTTGACCGATGGCCTCAGTCATTGAAGGAAGCTTGGTCACTAAAGGAACTTGGAAGTCTTTGGCACTCAATGAAAGTGTTACTCAGTCATGCCTGCAGTGCTTGGTTGACACTGGTGCTCGGCGATGCCTGTCTTGCTTGGTTAATTCACTGTCACTCAGTAGTTCTAGTTTACCGACTGGAGTTTTGTGTGATTTGTTGAGCTGACTTGGTGAATTTATTATTGGTAGCTATTGTTTTGGGCCGACATGCTAAATTAAATGTTTGTATATATTTGTAAGCTGACTTGTATGGCATTTAATTATTTGTTTGGGGAGTTAAGGGTTTCATCCAGCAGACTTGTGGCTGATGACTAGTATTTATAGGATGTTTGGGTAGATGTTTAGGGGAGGAGAGGAGGTCATAGATCTGGATAACTGTAAGACTTAGCGAATTAGATTTGAGGTTCTAAAAGTTGAATTTGGTGAAGTTGTGGAAAAGTTCTTACATGATATTGCAAATCAAATTGTAATCTGATAGTTGTTTGTAGTAGAGATAGGGGTTGCATACTTGGAGACAAGGAGATTTCTTGGAGGCTTGTGAGCTCAAGTTTAGATCTGCCTTAGGGTTTCCATCAGCTTCTGATTTTCTTTAGAGATGAACTAGCTGAGTTTATATTGGATCTGGTTGTGGATCTTGTAGAAATTTTTTCTGATTGTAATTGGCCCTAACCCGAAAGGCCTAATAGTCAGGCATGTTAATGAAAATCAGTGTTAAAAAATTACTTTGTGTTGCATTGTTGAGTATTCCACTGTGTAATTCTATTGGCTGCAAAGTTTGGACTGTCCTTCATTAGATCCACCATCCTTGACTGCATCAAGACTAAAATTTGTACTGAAATTTGTTGTAATTGTTCCACTAAACTATAATTGGGTGATGAAGATGTTGATGCCAAATGTTTTAATGAGCTTTGTTTTGATGCCAAGGTAGAAGGCTATTTTGAGAAAGAGGATGATCCTACTCCTTTTAGAGTGACTTTTTCTTTTCCTTGGGTCACTACATTGGACGATTCCACTTTTTGTTGGTCCTTGATTTGACCATGTTTATCATGTTATCATTGTTGGTATAGGTATAGTTTACATTGGCTTCTTTCCCTTTCAATGACTCTCCTTTCTCATAGGAGGGAAGGGGTTTTTTGAATACTTAGTGATCACTATTAGAATGATGACCATCAATAGTAATGGTCCAATTATTGATAAGATCTTGAATGACATGTTTTAACTTCATAAATATATTGGTTAGATGTCCTTTTTTTTATGGTAATCACAATAGTGTTTATTGTTCCACCACTTGGGTTTCACTTTTGGTTCCCAAGGTTTTGAGTTATCTGGTAAGGTAGTGATTTTGTTAGCCAACAAGGTTTTTAAAGTGACATCAAGGATTTCTCTAAAAGGAGTGAAATTGCGCTTAGGTATAGGTACCCACGATGCTTTATCTTTGTGGGAGTATTGTGTGACTCATTGGTTGGATTGATTATTATCATTATTATTAGCATCTTGAATGCTATTAGAGAGGTTAAAGATGAGTTCTCTTAGTTTTACATTGGTTTTGTTCCAATACTTATTCTTCTCCTTGTTATGGTTGTTGTTGGAGCTCCTTGATGTATTATCTTTATGCACAGTGATTTATCCTTTCTTAACAAGAACATTGTCAATCTAGATAGACCTCTCCACTAACTTGTCAAAAGTGGAGTTGGTCTGCATTTTTCATACAAAGTTCATCTCTAGTGTGAGGTTGTTGATGAAGATGTCAGTCTTCTCCATTTATAGAATTTTCCTTGGGTATTGTATGAATATACTTCTCCATATTTGGAGGAAGATGATGAAAGGCTCACACCACTCCATTGTGTTGTGTTGCACAAGTAAAGCATGGTGAACATGTGTTGGATGTTTTAATAGTATTTTTGGATGAACTTCTTGCTAAGTTCATTGAATGTTCAAATTCCTAGTGTGTATTATCTTAAAATGGACACACTTTATTTTGAGACCTTTTAGTCCTCCTTAGTTTGGTTTTGATCTCTCTTTCACCCTCTCAACCCCTCCCTCATTTCTAGGTCATCTATGATCTTTCAACATGGTCCTTTAGGTGTTATTCTATCACCCTTTTGGCCATATCTTGTGATAGGTTTATTATCTTCAAATTCCTTCTACACTCCCTCTGAGGCCTATAGAGCCCCATTTTAGGACCCCTTTATGGAATAGGTTGACTAGCATGACCTCTTCCTTGAGGGATTTTAGGTGCGGAGTCTGAAGTGCCTCAAGTTTTCTAATTGATTTACTTTGTTCCCATGTCATCATGCATTATTTTCAATCCTAAAAACTAGTATATAAGGAGGCTTGGGAATTTCATTTTCATCAATAAAGCTACATTATCATTCTACTAGAAATCAAGAGAAAGAATACATGCATTTGTGAGATTTCAAACAAGCATCTTCAAGCTTTCATCAATTTCGTTCTTGCATGAAGCTTCTTCCTTCAAGGTGATAGTGGATCTTTGGCTTGTAAGGAGGAGATCCATCATCATTCAATCCCTTCCATCCTTCATCATCGCATGTCACCCATTCCTATACATGAGGGTTTTACTTCTTTTGATTTCCTTTTGGTTTCTTTGAGTCAAGGCTATTACATGTGCATACTTGATCACATATCAAATTCAATTCAATCTACAAAGATAATTGTATCTTTCATTTGATATATTCAATCCTACTACATGTTATCATTTCCTTTATCATTACATTTACATTTCAATTGAAGGCTAATTCCTCAATCTAGGGCTTGACATACCAAGGCAAGCCCTTATCCACCCTAACCCCAAAAATATGGTTTTCTATGTGGGGGACCAGGATACGAGAATTGTAGGTACAGATCTAGAATTTGTAGACAAAGATCTCCCAATTATTTTTGGGTCAACTTTAGTAAATCTCCCCAGGGAATTGGTCCACCTGATCTAGAACACGATGACATGGTTGACCTATTTCTAGCAGCCTAAGATTTTTAGCATTTTCTAGGTTTTCAACCATGATCACATATCTGTGGTCAGAAATTCAGCTACATGTCTTGATTAGGAGTTTTTAGAGAATAAAATCATATTCCTCTTCATACTTCAAGGTGAGTACCTCATTATCTATTTCACATCTTAGTTTAGATCTATTTTCACATCTTAATTGGACTGATTGCTTATGTTTAGCACCTAGGTCTCTATTGCTTATCTAGCTAAATCAACTAGTTTAATTTTACAAGAGAATTTACACAACCTTAGTCAAATCTTGCATTGCATGAAATATTACTTTCTTGTGTACTTCCTTAGTATAATTTGCATTCACCATTAGCATCACCTTATCTTCTTGGTTTTTTCTAATCTACCTTTAGTTATATTGAGAGTTACTCTTGGAAGCCCCTCTTTCTCTTGTATAAAATGTTACTGAAAAGTGGAGGTCTTATATTTACATATCCTATTGTGTGTTTCCATGTTTCTTTCTAAACATTTTAGTGAACCTGATGCATCTCTACCTTTTGATTTTACAATTAGATACTTTGATCTCTCTTATTTCCTTCTTGGCATTAGGTGTTCACCTTTTTTTTTGGTGAACCTGACGCATTATCTCCTTTGTTTGATTTCAAACTTAGATTGCTTCTTTGTGCATCTAGTTATATCTCCTTTCACATTAGATTTATATTGTTTTAATATAGATCTTGCTAGCTACATTGCTTCATTTCATATATCTACATTGTGAAAATTATAAAAAAAATGCATGCTACATTCTTAGATTGCATTGCATTTTGTTTCAAAAATAAAAAATAATTTCATTGCATTTCATTTTCAATGGGATTGTTATCTTTATTTTCAAGTTTTCTTCATGATATTGAAGTTATTCCATTCCATGCATATGATGATACTTTATTTTTTCCTTTCATTGATTCTCATGAAAACTTTTCTTCAAAACATCCCCCTCCAAAGGGTAATATTTTCCAAGATGATGTTGATCAATCTCTAGTGAGTTATGATGTTCCTAACTTTGATAATACTACTCTTTGAGATGAGCCCTTGGATAGGGATATTGACTAATCTATCCCTCATGAAAATTTTGTGAGCTGTGATTATTCCTCTTCTAATATGTGCTTTCTTCCATCCTTTGATAACCTACTGTTTGGGATGAGCCCTTGGGTAAGGATGTGGATTACTCCCTTCCTCATGAAGAAACCTTTATAAAATTGGATGATAACTTGATTATTTCTCCTAATGATAAACCACTTCCTATTCTTTCCATATATGATTCCTTGATGAGTTATGTTTTTCCTTCTCCTAAAAGTGCCTTAGAAATAGAAGATCACATCCTTGATGCTTCTTCTTGTTCCTTTCAAGATACATATCAACTAAAATGTGGATGTATTGAAAAAGGTGACCATGATGATTTTATTTTCATAAGTTCAACCTTAGAATATAAGGATCCTAATCACATCAACCCTATGGGTGGCCTATCAATTAACCAACATTCTATACCAAAACTAATATCCTCGACTATGAAAATAAAACACCTTTATTTAATGAGTGTATTCATATTAAAAACTTCTCTTTACATTTAAATCTAATTATACCTAAAATATCATTTTCAATGCCTCATCAAATTCCTAAGAGTAGTCAATATCATTATTTGCATTTCATTTCCTATGGTATGTTCAAATGAATGGCAATGATAAATGGTATATTTTTCATGATCATTCTACTTAGTACATCTATATCCATATTATGTTGCTCCTCACTTTTTGACATTGCTAGCATATCCTTTGGGGGCTCGTTGTCCTACTTTGTGAGAAACATAACAATCATTTCTCTTGTCTCCTCACTTGGGGGCAATGTCCCTATTTCCTTTTCCTATCTATATCACGGGTTCCATTTTCCCCCTTTGTTGAGTCATTTTCCTTTTATGTGATGACATCTTTTCTTGCATACATTTATTGTGTTACATAAATATTAACATCTTGAGCACAATCTTATTCTTGTAAGTGCATCTTTTTTATAAAGGATCTCTCATATATTGGATATTTTCTTTCTCATTTCTCTCAAGGATGCATTATCTCTTTGTTGTTCCTCCTGTGTTCACTAAATTAGGCATAACATGGTATGGTTTCATCTCCTTTATTCATTTATCTATAGATTTGTCTTATTTATGATGTATTATTATATGTGGGTATGTAATGCTTTGTTTCATGAAAGACACGATTTTCATTGCCTAACAATGCCTTTCTATGCCTTGGATTTTAATGTTTCTGATTTCTTAATCATCTATAGTTTACTTCATACGTGATATCTTTTCTATCATATTATGTTTAGAATATCCTATGATGTTTGTTGTTCTGCATTTGGCTATGGTGTTTTATTATTCTATGATACTTCTTGTTTGATATAGGGTGTTTTTTTTTTTGCACAACTAGATTATGGTTGTTGCTTACAGCTCATCTGTATATTTTACAAGATTGTGTTATATATATAATCCACCAGTGGCTTCTCTTTCTTGTCTCATGCTAAGGGGAAAAGGTCATTTGTACATTATTTATGTCTTTGTATAAGGATCTACTTTCCTTTGTATAGTGCATTTGTTTACTATGTGACATTTATTTTCTTGTAAGGAATTGTTGTCTTGATCATGACTCTCACTTAGATACAAGACATGCATGTCCTTGATCATCAACTCTTTTTTTTTGGAAAAATTATGTTCATTATAAGCATTTTCCCTTACTATGTGATTTAAATTGACATCCTCTAAAGATCCCTATCCCACTTATATACAGGGGGTTAGATAGGTGCAATCTTCTTCTTCTTCTCCTCTCTTTTTGAAGTTGTTTTCTTTGTTCATGACACTCATATTGAAGGTAGATTTCTTGATAACAATATGTCTTCCTTTCAGGGGTCTCTTCTTATAATTGACATATCATTTCATAATTTATCTATTTTCTTATCTTACAAGAGTTAACGCTCTTCACTAAGTTTATGGCCTGCATTGTTATTAAAGGATATATCCTTATTCCTAGAAGTAGTTATCCTTGATTCCCTTCCTTATGATGTCTATAGGTACATAGTCATCATAAGGAGGGGGGTATACATGTGTCCTCTATGTCCTATAGTTTACTTTTTATGAAATTTTATTTTTACATTCTTACATGCCACTCCCTAGTGCATAATAGTGATACCTCTCCATCCCATGGAATTTCTTTTTTCTTTTTACCTTTTTACATTTGGCACTCCCTAGCGGGTATTAGTGATACTTCTCCATCCCATGGAAACTTACACACATAAAACAAAAACACATACTCACTTCATGGTGATACCAAGGAATTGATCTATGAACGGGGCACACACACATACACATGCATGAAAAAGCAACTGACGAGCACATAGGATTGACTACCATGCACAAAAACCCACTAGACCTATTAGAATATTCAATCTTCCCTTATTATGATTCACAGTAAGGCACACAAACCTTATTGGACAAGATAATCTCTCTCTCTCTCTCTCTCATGTAGCAAGATGGAATTATGAAGGATGTAATCCTTTGTGGTTCTCTTTCCTTTCCTATGTGATCCATTATTCTTTGTAATAGCCTTCCAAATATGATATTGGTGGGTGAGACATTTCTTTAGCTAAGGTCTCTTTCACTACTTGATTTGGGAATTTCATTTTCATCAGTAAAGATACAGTATCTTTCTACTGACAATCAAGAGAAAACATACGTGCATTCATGAGATTTCAGACAAGCATCGTCAAGCTTTCATCAAGTTCAAGAATTTCCTACTTGTGTCAAGCTTATTCCTTCAAGGTGGTAGTGGAGTTTTGGCTTCCAAGGAGGAGATCCATCATCATTTAAGTCCTTCCATCCTTCATCATGTCATGTCACACATTCATATACATGAGGTTTTGACTTCTTTTGATTTCCTTTTGGTTTCTTTGAATCAAGCCTATTACATTTGCATACTTGATCACATATCAAATTCAATTGCATCTACAAATGTAATTGTATCTTTCATTTGATATATTCAATACTACTACATGTTATCATTTCCTTTATCATTACATTTACGTTTCAATTTAAAGTTGATTCCTCAATCTATGGCTTGACTAAGGCAATCCCTTGTCCAACCCAACCCCAAAAACCTAGTTTTATGGGTGCAGGAGTAGGATATCAGAATTGTAGGTATAGATCTGGAAGTTGTAGACAAAGATCTACCAGAAAAGTCTAGATTGAATTTAGTAAACTATCCTAGGAACACGGTGACTTGTTGACCTATTCTAGAGCATAGTGACATGGTTGACCTATTTCTGACAGCCTGATATTTTTAGCATTTTTTGGGTTTTCAACCGTGATTGTGGATCCGCAGTCAAAAATTTAGCTACAAGTCCAGAATAGTAGTTTTCAGAGAAGAAAATCATATTCATCTTCATAGTTCAAGGAAAGTACCTCATTATCTATTTCACATCTTAGTTTAGATTTTTTTTTACATCTTAATTAGACCGATTGATTGCATTTAGCACCTAGGTCTCTATTGCTTATCTAGTTAAATCAATTAGTTCAATTTTACAAGTGTATTTACACAACCTTAATCAATTCTTATATTGCATGAAAGAGGATTTTCTTATGTACTTCCTTATTATAATTTGGGTTCAACATTAGCATCCATTCATCTTCTTGGGTTTTGCAAATCTACCTTTTGTTAGATTAGGAGTTATTCCTTGAAGCCCCTCTTTCTCTTGTATAGAAAGTTACTGAAAAGTGGAGGTCTTATATTTACACATCTTATTGTGCACGTCCACTTTTCCCCTAAACATAGTGCAAGTTTTGTGAACTAGCTCATAGATTATCCACCGAGACTCCTAGGGAAGAGTCTCATAAGTTATGTCTACTCATGCATGAAATCCATACTAAGAGCACAAAAATCTCTTACATGATCTTGTGGATCACCATTTCCATCATATTTTTCATCCTTAGGCATCTCTACCTTGGGAATAAATGGTGGCATGTGTAGATTCTTGTCAAATGGAAAAGGACATATAGATCCCAATGAATATTTGTTTGATGTTTTCTCCTTTTCTTTTCGCATTTTTGTGAGTTTGCATCTAAGATCTTGTATTTTTATTTTTAAGATTATGATGGGAGATTCTTCTTCCTTTTCTATTAATTGTTTAACGTCAATGTCAAGAGGAAGTTTAACACACATGGAATCTAAATGCATGAAGTATTTATCTTTGTCCTAATGCATGATGGTTTGCATCATTTTCTAGAAGCATTTATCCTATTGATGTTTTTGAATCTCTTCTTCTATGGATTCTTCATCTAAAGAAGACCTGTCATTGTGATGGATTTGGTGGCCCTGACTAGATCCCCAATTATAGCCCAACATGTTTGATTCTATATAGTTCATGCTTGAAGAGTGATAGGGATTTTTTTTACTTTGATTGTGATTTTCACCTTGATTTTGATTTTGACTTTGGTTCTTGATGCACTCACAGATCACTAATAGAAGTATCCATAGTCTTGCCTTTCA
This sequence comes from Chamaecyparis obtusa, assembly GCA_027943335.1. Lineage (NCBI taxonomy): Eukaryota > Viridiplantae > Streptophyta > Pinopsida > Cupressales > Cupressaceae > Chamaecyparis > Chamaecyparis obtusa. The sequence goes on along the minus strand of BSBK01001833.1, from coordinate 223,307 downwards.
ATTCAACTCTTTTTCTTTGGATTATAATATAAAATAGCATTAAATATCAACGTGACCAAGATCTAGGAGTAACAAGATGATTTCAAGTCTATATCCACTTTACAAAGTGATGACCCAGCTCAAGTAGTAGATGAAGGGGTTGTTTTTTATTAAGGTAAATAAAGTTTTTGAAGGGAACCATAACCCTTTATAGTTAGTAGAGAAAGATAGGAAATATAAGCATAGATCATAATGAGATAGTTGGGGGCCAAAGACATAGGCATTACAGAGCCCCCCCAGCACAAACTACTAGAAGAAATACGAGCAGCCCCAAACCATCATAACAACATAAGCCAAAAGAAGAATAAACACCAAGGATCTAGCTGCTCAAAACCTTAAGAGTAAAGCCAAAGCCTTACGTTAACAGGAAATATCTAGGGTTTTCAGGCTCCCAAAACCAATAACATAGGTTTTGACATGGCTCCCAAAACCAGAATAACCAACCAGACCCTTACCCACAGCCACTGCATCAAAACTGATACCCAAGATCATTAGGTCCTTGAAAATAGAAGCACTATCATCCAACTAGATCCTACCAGTCATCAAGTAGTAATAAGGAAGAAGAGGCCATTTGCACCCATGAGTACACTCCATCTAGCAAACACATATATAGGATGTGTGACTTCCACCTCAAAAGGAGTCAATTTTGAAGGGAACAGGAACAAATGGAGCCTCCACCACCAAATAACCACCAGAAAAAACCCCACCTCAATAGGGGTATACTCCACCATAATAGGAATATAGCACAAAAGATACTGGCCCAAAAAATATTCCCCCAATTGAGGAAAGATCAATCCATTCTCCCAATAAGAAGAAGCTTCCAAAATTAGGGAAGAAATAAACAAGAGGGTCACAGACCCAACAAAAGAGAAAGAGGTAAATCCCACCCAAATAGAGTCCAACCCAGCAGCATCAACCATAGAAAATAGATCCTTACATCATCGTTTCCCTCAAGAAGCCTAATATGTTTTGCGACACTTCCACAAAATGTTTTCCCAACACTCATGAATCTACACCTAGTGCCATTAGATAGGAAAAGCATCAAAATTCTCCCACTAAGAAGAAGCTTCTAGATTCAGGGGAGAAACAAACATGAGGGTCATAGACCTAGCAACAAAGAAAGAGACAAAGACAACCCAAATAGAGTCCAACCCAATAGTATCAACTGCATAAAATAGATCCTTACAGCACCGTTGACCCTCAAGCTGCCTAAAATGCTTTGCAATACTTCCATAAAATGTTTTCCCATCCCTCATGAATCTTCACCAAGATCCATTAGACAGGATACTCAATAAAAGAGCCCCATAAAAATCTAAGGAAGAAAAACTATCAGCCCCCTAAATAAGAAGAGGAGCCACCATGGAAACCCTAAGGTCCTAGCCCCTATTAGCAACTATGGTAGAAGATCGCTCAATATAAAGGGACCCCTCGAATACACAGCCCCTACCAACTGCATTGCATTCCTCTTCATCTGCATCACCATCCTCATTCTCAGTATCACCTTCCTCTACAGATCCTATTGATGCCCTAGCTCTCGCTCTCGCTCTGCCTTTCATTCAAAATTAGATGAAGGGGTTTTTTATTTGAGTATTTTTTGGAGTTTGATCAAGGTACAAGGTGTCAAAGTTAAGGATTTAATGCCTATGTAAAGGACACTTGTGACAAAGTTTGATTGTGTTTATTGATGAAAAAGGATCAAGATTCGTCAAAGCATATGATAACTAGGATGAAGGACCAAAAGGTGAAGAATTATTCTTGCAAAAGGTACACAATCGATATACCAAACCAAGACATACTGGGAGCTTAGTTGGAGAACTGAACTGAAGGTTGGACTGATGAATCAACTAGTCAATTTCTATTTTATGGATGTCAGATGACAAAACCTGATATGATAGAACACTGGTATCATAAGACACTTCTCACCAGACAATGCAATGGAATAATGGTATTGTATGATTAAAAACTTCATCATACGATAAATTGTATGTGCAAAATGATGGAACCCTAGTTTGAATAGTTTTCCACTTGGTTTTTGGAAATTTTGAAAAAGTCTAATTGTCTGTATTCATATTTTTGATAGCATATGATTATGTTCATGTAGGTTTTTGTCAATGTTTGTAGTGTAAAACACAAACATTGGGCACACAAGTGAAGAAGTATCAAACACATTTTATCTAGGCTAGAAGGCATTGGTTGAGTGTGAAAATCCTCTCTTACAGACTTAAGTACACATTCCAAAGCTAATTAGGATATGGCCACCTCCAACCATGCAATGGAATAACAATTTCGTATTATCCGACTCCAAACGCTAATGATGGCGGGATATGGCGAGTGTCTTAGGGAGGTTACTATCCTCCTTTCACTTGGATTATCACACTTTTAGGGGTAAACCAGGTAGCTTCTATTGTAAGGAGTCTAGTAAGGGCATCCATTCATGACTATACCTTATATTTCCTCAAGAGATATCAAAGCCTATAGCCCTACAAATACTTTTAAAAATGTGGTCCTGCAAGTAGGATTGCAGCCACTCTTTCGTACGTATATCCAATCATACATAAATGTAGAAGTATCCATGTCCTTTGCGACTTTAATCTCAAAGACACATTTTGATTATAGTGGGTCGAAAGGGCCGGTTTCACCTTTTTCCCACTTGGGTCATTCCCGAGAGATTTTTACCTCAACCGACAAGCTTCTAAAGGTGTGCATAAAAATAGATGGATAACATGAAATAGGTCTAGATTTTTTATTTACCCTCAAGGGGAAAAGAGAATAGTTTCCTACTATTTTGTGCATCTCCCAAACACACAAAACACACTTTCAATTAACCAAGAGATTGCTTGCAATGATATAGTTCTACACATTTAGGGTTTCTATTCTTCCCAAAATAAAAACAAAAAAGTGTATAATCCCCTATGTGTTTCTACAAACAAATAGAAATGGAAAATATGTCTACTTAGCTAGGTTCCTAATAAAAATTAACAAATCATAACATTTAGTCGACTGATTAGGCAACATGCATAGCAATGACTAGAAGTGTCTATTTTTGCCTTTGACTCTTGTCTTGCAATCACAAACAAGTTTAGTAGTCATAAATAGTTCAATGATTATCTCTTTGACAAGTGGTTCTTTGGAAAAATGATCTGCAAATAGGAGTTGGGATGTTTAAAAACCAAGCAGAGAGAAAGCACACAATAATCAGTTGGTTAGAAATCCAAAAATTTTGAAATGACAAGTGAAATTTGATCTTTGTTTTTGGTAGGATTAAACA